>LR137509.1:0-10883 GCA_900659605.1 Tisbe holothuriae | reverse complement strand
GCTCCAGCGGCCGGCCCCGGGGCCCAGACCGGCACGTGGTACCCGGCCACAGAGTGCGCGGACAGGGACGGGACCAACGGGGGGACGTGCGCCGCAGGGTTCGGCGTCTGCTGTGTATGTAAGTTTGCATATACAAATATTAGCTTAAATTACAAGTAGTTAATCAAGAATCTCTGTACAAACATTGTACATGTGTCTTACCTATTGATATCTTGGGTATTCAAAGGGTACAGAAAGGTGACTCGGTATCTCTTTATGCAAAAAAATTTTGAAATAGTAAAAGAAAAGTTGTGTGCTTGTGTATAAAGAAGACCTCCTTAGTCTATAGCAACAATACAGTTCATTAATTTTGCCCTTCCATATTTTACGTAATAATATTCAGGTTACTCAAAGGGTACAGTTAAGTGACTCAGCGACTCCCGTATGCATCTTTCTCGTAATTCTTGAATTAAGTAAGAGATAAGACAATACACTTCATTTGCCATTCTATTCCATTTAGTCTCCACCACATGCGGTCAATCTTCCAGTGAAAACTGCACCTACTTTGAGGCTCCAACCGCTATAGACAGTAGCTGCACGGCCACTATTTGCACATGCGACAAGGACATCAGTCAGGTAAGGAGTACTCAACATCTACAGCAGTTATTAAAGGACAAAGAACATTGAACACTACACACCCGTTACAACTCATTGCGCAAAGAGAACTCATGAATCGGTTATTGAACCGCTTAAAATATTCTCAAATTAAGGGAGCAAAGGGGCTGACGTTAAAGCCGAGCGACCGAGTGGTGAATGCAGTTGAATAGTTCTATTAAATACTTCAGATGTCGGAAAACATCTTTGAATATATTTATTATTGGCAGATTTCAAATGAAAACGTTTATAGTCTAGCTAGTATAGTAGAATATGCTACATTCGTTGCAAGACGCTGGCTTGACCTACTGGAATCATCTGAAGTTCACCTGCAAATTAAGCCAATTTGAGGACATGCTTGTAAACCTTTTGCTATCTTGATTTAAGAAAGCGCACATCTGCTCTTTATATAACTTTTAGCTCCGTCTCGACTTCAACTCGTTCTCCATCTCCGGCCCGGCCACGTCCTCCGTGACCACGGCCAAGATCATCAACGGCGTGGCCGCGGCCTCCGGGATCGGCGCTTCCATCACCGGGCAGTGCCTCACGGATCAGTTCTCGGTGTCGGGGCCGATTGTGGCACGGCCGCCGGTGATATGTGGGATGAACTCGAATCAGCATAGTAAGTGGGGAAGTTTAGCAAATATGCCAAATATTCAAAGTTGCTTGGTGCTTGAATCTATGATATAATGGAAAATATATATTCTCTGTCGCTAATGGCCACTGCATCTTGGAGCGATACTGTTGTCTGAAATATTTTAATTGCTGAAGTCAGCTAAATTATTTATCAACAGCAACAATAGGGGTGTTACCTGCTGTTCCTTGCCAAAGTGAGTAGCTTGAAAGTTCTTTCGTAGCATATATGCAACAGAATGATATGCTGGGTAAGAAAATGCCAAATGTCATATTAGCTTCGTCCAATTGTTATATTAGCTTGTCGAAAAGTAAAATATTATAACTTTCTTTCATACTTTAAATGGTAAGAAAAGTAACTTTGCTGCATGTATTCAAATGTTCAAAAGGTAGTGAATGATTATAACCAAGATTTACATATGTTTCTGGTTGCTCGATGATTTGAACTCCAATTGAACATCATTTCTTCTTTTATATATTTTTATTGCTGAAGTCAGCTACAAGATCAACTTTTATCATGTTGTCTGCAAGTACAGACCCCGTATCGAAACCGATTTGTATTCTCCTCATATTTTAAATCGAATTTAAGTACATAATACGTGATTTCAACGCAATTAGAATAAGAAAAAGGGAATAAAACGTCGACCCGTTTTTTTGTTTAATACATGCTAAATCCGATTTTGCCACATGAAACGGGCCATTCGTCGCAAAAACTATTTACGGGGGAAACCCGAGCCCAACATCGTATTTACTCATCTCCGTGAATATTAAAAAAAAACTTTCATTTCAGTGTATGTTGACATTGATCGCTCCAACGTTGGATCTTGCGTCAACTTAAACTTTGTCTTCGGTGCGAATGGGATGGGAACCAATGTCGCTAATAGAGCTTGGTCAATTAAGGTAACAAATAAACTGAATCGTCTGTTTACTCAAACATATTTGAGTGATCTATGCAAGGATGGATATCTTATGTTTGCTATTAAGCAGTTAATTTAAAACTCTGAGTCTTCTCTGCAGCTCTGTTGATTGTATAAAAATTATTTGAATGTAAAAATACTAGTAATATACAGCCGGATACATCAAGCAGTATTTATCATTACAACAAATTTGTTGCTTAAAAAATTTGTAACGCAAATCAAACCCAACCGCTCCCTGATACTGAAGAGGCACAACCCACTGTTATCACTCAGTATATTTATACATCTCGAGTAGACTAATTTCATTTGAGTAAAATCAAGAGATTCCCTCATACTTGGAATCATGATAACTAGTTTTTTTTCCAGCATTAATTGATTCAATGCTTAATATGTTAGCTGCCGGAAACTATACAAGTTTATATACTCTTCCTTTCACAAAAAAAGGTCTCCCAATACTCCAAGAACTACCCCAACCTCGCCCCTGTCGGCTGCACTCAGTACTTCTACGAGGGCCTCGGAACTGACTCCGACGGAACGGGCACCGTACAGACGTATAACTTTGCAGGTGCGGTGCATTTGGCAAATCAGAACCAGAATATTTGCGTGAGGTAAAGATCGACTTAATACATTATAACTATAACACAAGCACCCGGAAGCCGGTTTGTGTTTGAATTATTTTACAGTCTAATCGTGATCCAAATCCGATTTCGCTTAATAAAAATGGATAAAAATCATGCTAATCGGCCAGATTAACCAAAAAATGTTAAACAAAACCTGGCTTTGGAACTTTTTTCGTGGCAATTAGCATGAATTTGATCCATTATTATTAAGCAAAATTGGTTTGAGACCACGAATAGACTGAAAAATAGTTCAACAAAAACCTGCATCAGGTTACGTTTCTTGCATGCTCATAATCAATGCAGTTTGTTTCAGCTGCTTAAATAATAGATAGTAGAACTTAGTAGAACTAAGTACTAATTATAATTTAGTACCTTTAAGTAGAACGAGTTGTGTTTCTTACATTTTCATTTTAACGGCGTTTTAGCAGCAAAAAAGATAATGGAAGTCAGTAATTTTACGTTAGCTAATAACACATAGTTCACTTATTATTCGGTTTGGCAGTAACTGCTCCAATAGTACTCAAAAACCATCCTTAATTGTAGAGTTAAAAACTCCCAAAGAATGGTCAATAAATATTAAATACTTTCATCTCTGAACTTCTTTTCAGGCGAGAAAAGTCAAATTGCCGGTATGTATGAGTAATAGGTAGTCCATTCAAGTTATTAAAACGCCTTGTCATGATAGCATTTGCTGGGCGGCGACAGAAGCAACGGATTTTGCTGTGTCAGGTAAAATATACTTTAACGAAAAGTGAATATGTTTCTGATATCTTAATACTCCTTTAAGGTGCTACTGACGCCATGGCATCGGTTACAGTAAGTAATGTGTCTCAAATTTAATGCATAAAGGGCATAATGGTTTTCAACCGAGAATGTTGCAGTTTTGAATCCCCCTTGCAACAATATGGCGCATGCTGAATATTGCGAAAACATTGTGTGTTTACCAATGAACTTTAACCTAAAGACTAAAGGGTCTCATCTGAGACCAAGATTGAACAAGATCCATAATAATAAGGAGGGATTCGAACTCCGATTTTTGCCGGAGTCGAGTTACATGAACCGAAAAGAAGTGCTATTTATGAATGAGCTAGTCATTTTAAGTAATAATAAAACTTTAAATATATATTTCAGGGTTGCTGTTCCTACGGAGTAACTGGTATGATCACGTCCGCTGGAAGGTACGATTGTATCTCTATTCCTGGGGCAGAGGATAGTGGAGTCATCACTGTTATGGTAAGAATATTAAGAGGATTGTTCATACTCAAAGGTATTTTCAAGATTAAAGTGCTTTAAATTATTCACAAATTAAAATTGGTTTTACCTTCCATTTCCCATTGGCATTTGCAAAGATTATGTAACCCTTTTTGACCAGTCTATTAATGACTAGTCGACTTCTTGCATGGTTAATATAAGAGACGAAAGGTTTGCTTACTGACGGTTTCAGCACGAGCTGCCTGAAAGCTGAGTCTATAAAGACTTATGAGACATTTTACTCTTATGAGACATTTGTGTTATGAAATAAGCGCGGGGGAAAAGAGGAAAATTCAAATATAAGCAAACCTCCCTTGGTTTCTTGTATTTTGTGGCAAGAAAGACTCAATAAATCAAATATTATATTGTATTTTTGTTTAGAGGTTCTGACCCCGGCTTCCGTTTACATATTTTTTTTTTACTAAGAGCCCCTCTGAGTCCAAATCTAACTCCATTTTATGTATCGAAATTGCATTTGGATTTGTCTTAGTAAAATAGTGAACGAAAACCGGGGTCTGTTTTTATGGAGCAGCTCATAAAAGAATTTGTCAAAAAAATATTTGAAGCGATTATATGATCTTGAGCCATTCTTTGGAAGCACAGTTACGGTCACAATAAATTAAAGGAAGACGTAAACGTTTAATCTGAGATCATCTGAGAATTGGCGCGGTAAACACATTATTCAAAGGAACTTTGAAAACAGAATCATATAAAGGCTCTGCCTATATTGTCTGCATCCAATGTTGTCCTTTAAGACCTGTTGAAGCGCAATTCTATAACATTTTCACTGTCCTTTACGTTACGACCATATTCCCAGTTATTTCATAACTAAAAATGCTATGAGCACCTTTATCACGCCTTCCTTCTTGTTTCCAGACTGGCATGGGCGCCGTCCGTGGTCAGCCCGTTGTATCCCGTCTCTGCGGCCGGAACAAGGGACTCATTGCAACCAAGATAATCCCGCCTTCGGTGAACATGAAGTCGGTCGGGGAAATGTCCGTTTGTTGTAAGAATTAATTGTGTTACATGAACTAATCAGAGCCAACTTGAGACTTGAAACAACTTGAAACAAATATGCAACTGATTCATTTATTTTGGATGCATGCATGAAAATACTAGAATCTCATATTTCTCTTTTGCCTGAAAAACTAAGAATAGGTGCTATTTTTAGCGCTTGCGCTTAGCGCTTGGCAGAATTTAGCATTTGGTATTTTGATCTAGCGAGAAACAGTTGCACTTTATTCCTCCATAACTTTGTACATACTGTAGTTTCATTTACTTTAACCTTTCAGCTCGATCTCAGCCGTTTAAACTCCGTTTCCACAGTGATAACTACGAATACGCGCTTGAAACCATGGATTTGAATGCAATGTTCCAGGCCAACAAAGGAGCAAGGTAGAGCATTATAAGAAATATTATGTGTTTGTAATAATCAAATTTTCTATTACAGATTGTCTTTCTCACAAGACACAACGAATTGTTAATTTTTCTGGTTGAACATATTTCAACATCATATTTTGCCATTAAATGTTTAACGAATTGTTAATTTGTCTCGGTGAACACATTTCCACGTCATATTTTGCCATTAAATGTTTAATAAATGTAACACATGCAAGCGATGCCTTGTTTTTTGTATAATTTATTGTAATTACATGTTTATCATCGAGAAAATAATTGAATATTGTCACAATTTATGCACATGCTTGCTGGGTGTAGCTCAAACATAGTCCTGAAAATGTATGTCTTTTAAATAACATAAAATGCCTTTATTTAGGATTAGCAGCTTACCTTTATTGGACATCACATTCGCGTCGTCATCCCCATCATTTGTGACAATTCTTACTTGGAACGGCTGGTCACAAGCTAAAATATGTGTCAATAAAAATACCCCGCCGAGAATAAATTTTCTTTCATAGTTGCATCCGCCATATACAGTATTCATGCATGTCAAGGACTATTTTTTCTTAAATTTCAAACAAATCAAAAATGCAGATGTGAAGTCACATGAACCAAAAGTTTAATCTCGGCGTCAAACAATGCAGATTATATTAAAGCAGTACTTACAACAGACAGAAGTAGATGCAGTGTGTGCTCCAGCTACCGCATTTAAATGCTCCCCGCATAACTTACTAACAAATGATCCGCCTGGATTGCAATCTGAGGAAGCTCCTAAAAGTAAGCGGTATTATATTCCATATACGCATATTATATATTTATACCTGGAATACTAATGTAGTCGGTGATGCAGAGTGCGCCTGTTAGGCTCATGCCTGCACTAGCTGGAGTGGACCCGTCCTATTAATCAAGAAAGGGAAAAATCAAGCTATGATTTATTAAAGGTCGATCTTCACATTACATTGTATGTACATTTTAAGGCACATTCAACAATACTTACATCATTAGATAAAGTGTACGCGTTGGCATCCCCTGCACAGGGCGAGTAGAGTACACAACAGAAGCCAGTCATACCACGGATGCACACATTGTACCTAATTAGTATAATCATACATGATCAACTGTAGCTTAACTAACACTGGCAAAAGCTTACTCTTGTTCAGTCAAATGACTTTCGCCAGCTGCGTCGTAATTGAATGTTTTAATCTGGCCGGTGAGTTCAGTGAAGTATTGTAGACAGCCACTTGGAGAACTGAAAATGTATTTATTAAACGCTAAATGTCATTAAATGTTAAATGATGGTCTAACAAAATACTAGGGGTGGCAGTTATACCACGAGTCAAGGCTATGTATACCAGGTTAGTTCACAGGGGTCAAAATTGAATTTCCCGCGCTTCGCTTATTTTTACGCGCCATCATCTGTCTCCTCTTCTCTCCTCTAGTAGTCCTATCAGGAAGAGATGCGGCGACAGCGACAGTTGAGCACTAAGCAGCCTTTGGCTTGTACTTAGTTCAAACAGTCTAATATCATTACAGTACTGCAGTAGTTTCTACTAGATATTTTTATTAAATGCAAACATCTATAATGAGATGCAGTAAAAGCACAATTATATCTTTCATGTCACCTCTCTCACTTATAGGGTGTCTAGTCTGGTTCCATGAAAACTCGACACCATACATTCTCGACACCACGATTTTTTCGTCACATTACAAACTTGACACCATGAAAACTTGACACCATACATTTTCGTCATCATACATTTTCGACACCAACAAATTCGACACCAGTACATAGCTCGACACCAGTACATAACTCGACACCAGTACATAATTCAACACCATTACAAAACTTGACACCATTTCATAAATTGACACCATTACATAACACGAAACCATTACATTACTTGACACCATCATATAATTCACTACCATTACATATTAACGCCATAACTTGACACCATTGTAAAATGTGCTCCAAATGGCCATATTTCTTTAGATAATATTTAGGTAACATTACTTGTCTGAATTTTAACGGCCAAAATTTGGCCGCGTGTATTTTTCCTCTTTAAGGACTCATAATAATCTAGTATACAGTTACTATGGTAGAAGTATTCTAATTTAAAGCCCAAGCGTAGCTCATGTGTCTGCTTAGCAAATTAAGTCATTATACTAGTAAACAAACTATATTTTTTGCTGAAATATCCTGTTGATCTTAGCAAAAGTTTCCCCGAAAGTATTTATATACTCTATATACAGTTGAGAAGAATATTTGACATAAAATAAAAGTGTTTGTGGAAACTGTTTTGTGATTAGTCTAAAAAGATGTCTGGGGACTTGCAGATGAAACAAATAATTTTTTTTTGTAATGATGTTTGACTATTAATGATTTTTGTGGGTTTTAGGAATAATTATAAAGCCATTATTAAGGCACACTCCTTATTAGTTTATACTTACTAATTAATAATCCTCCAGTGTGCTATCTATCTTATATATATGTTATGGTGTCGAAATTTCATGGTGTTGAGTTTGCATGGTGTCAAGATCAATGGTGTCGAGTTTGCATGGTGTCCAGTTTTCATGGTGTCGACATTGTATGGTGTCGAAAATGTAATGTGACGAAAAAATCGTGGTGTCGAGTATGTATGGTGTCGAGTTTTCCGTGGAGTTTTCCGTGGAGTTTTCCGTCAAATTTCGCTTATTTTCGCTTATTTTCCTCTCAGGCAGAGCCACTGGCTGTGCTCTGTGAACAAACCTGTGTTCTCATACAATCTGGGGTTTTCATAAGAGAAAAACACTGAGTACCGGGTGAGCGGAATATTTTGAGACTTATTAGACAAAAAGTGGGTTTTCGAATGGTTAAAGGATAAAATTCCTACTTATTGAGTTTTATTTATATACTTTAACTCAAGGTCAAGCCTTTCTGAGGTTTTGGGCCAATTGTGTATAGATTTACTATTATTTCAACCAATTTTTAAGTATGGGCCAAAGTACAAAAATGGGGTGTTCATGAAAACTCAAATATTGCTCAAAATGGGGTCTTAATTAATTTAAAGGTAACATTTGACACTTTTATCGTAATCAGCATTAGTTATTGTATTAGTGACCAAATTTTGGTGTAAATCAATCTACTAGTGCCAACTATGTCCACTGAAATGTCAAAAATTGACCAAAAAGGGTCAAAAAAAGCTTACTACATAAAACGCGCTGAATTTTTTCAGGGTAAATTTTCAATTAAATGAATAGAAAATATGTGGACCCGTGCAAAGTTTCTTATGAAGCAAAAAGGACTCATTTTAAGTTGAATTTATGCAATTTTGAGTTAAAAAGGTGCCCAGAGGGCCAAAGAAACAATTTATTGAAGCCTACTTTTAGTCTCAAAATGTTCTGATTCTGATTTATGTCTCCTTCAGGTTTATACATCCGAACATGCTCATACGTAATGGCGATGACTTGCAATAGAGAACGACCCACAGATACAGTATCAAAAATATACGCCCAGAGATTACAACAATTTAACAATAGTATCAAGAAGTAAAACATTCCAAAAACTCCTTATGTGTAGGAGAGCTCTTCAGCAGTTCAGCTCAGTTTGATTAGTAAAGCTGAGTCGAGGCAGAGGGCAAAGGTGAGAAACTCCAATGCTTTTCCTCTCATGAAACCACCAGTCTAGGAGTGGCCTAATAGGATATTGTTTTTATAACCTTGCTGCCATATTTATAAACTTTCCTGATGCAAATGCCTTTCATAATCATAATTCATCCGGTGCTAGAGTAAAGAATATGCCCCTTTGAGCCAGCTCCATTGCTACGAATGAGTTAGTTGTTAACTTTAACTCCTGTAAACATGTGTTTCTGCCTTTCTGATAATTAGGATGACGCATTGGTATAATTTTTTACCGAAGCCACTACATATAGTACATGTATACAACGTGTGGATATATAAAAGAAAACCCTTTCTCCTTTCAGGAGGAAGGAAAATTCTTAATAGCTAATAAAAGTTATTGTCACGACAGGACTGGAGGCAAATTTAGCAGATAAAAATTTGGACAGTTATATTAACTATAATAATGTTTATATTTTTGAAGATCCCTTGTGGAATGGTCGCAATTCTTTTAGAGTCAAATATTTAATTAACTGTCTTACCTTATTAATGTGTATTGAAAATCCTGTCTACAATGAAGCTGAGTCCCTTTGCAAGCATTATTCACGGAAAGCACTTTTATTTCCTCAGGAAATGTTAAAGGCAGCGGCCCGGCCCCTATTATAACTTTCTTGCCTAGGAAAGGCACCTCGAGAATGACAATTAGCTAAATTGGAAAGGTTGTTACACTTTCCAAAGGGCAGCAAGGCTTAATACAACACCTTCAGGCCGTTATAGCAACACACTGAGAGGAAAGGCATCGCTTCTTCTTTCATTTAATCGACCTCATTGCACTTTCAATATTCACTACAGTTTAATATAAATAATTATATTCGCCAGTTTATTAAATTGGATTAGAAAACACTTGAGTAATATTAATATTTATACAGCACAACACAATAGTTAAGATTAGGATATATTCACTACTATTATATTAATTTCCAATACCACACGCACAACAAGTATTAATATTCAAGACTTGCCTCAACGGCAACACCAAAGAAAACACAGGCAACAGCAGCTTATTCTTCTTCTTTCTTTTTCAACCATCTACCTGATCCATAATATATAGCGGTTGTTATAACGCTGCCTGCGAGTATGGTTGTATACTCACTCTTACGTCTTCTTACGTCGTCGTCTGGTACTCTTCTTGGCGTCGAGCACTGGTACACAACTGAAGACGGAGGAAACGAAGATATTCTCTCACGTAGGCAAAATGCCTGGCAAACACACACACACAAGACGGCCGACCCGTCATCGCTTTCAAGGCACTTTTCCTGCTGCTGCTTTTCTCTCTCTCTCTCTCTCAAGCGCGCAAGTATTCATATTGGTGTAAGAGAGACCGGGCGACTGACTTCTTTTACTTCATATTCCGAGACATGCGTGGACGTTGGAAGATGACCATTTAATCTGACTTGATAAATTAATTGACGTCAAATATGAGTAAATATAAGTGCTAAAACAGTTATAGGATTTGTAGCAATTACAGAACGACGTCGTACCAGTAGCCAAAATTGGGTCAAATTGTAATTATATGTTAAAACTAACACCATATTTTGACTTTTTAAGCATTTTATGTTTTAGAAAATGGTGCTAAATATAAATTTAATGGCATTATTACTACAAAACTATAATTGCGTTCGAGGGCTCGAACGGCGCTTTCGGGAGTAAAAGACGGACGCAGAGCGGTTGAAATGCTTACAAACTTGTTATTGATACAGAAGTTATTAAGCTAGAAGGCTAGCTTATACTATATCACATACAGTAGTAAAGTACGGCCATATTCATTATCGCA
>LR137508.1:1961-13692 GCA_900659605.1 Tisbe holothuriae | reverse complement strand
TTAAATGTCAATCATTCATAAATGAACAAATCTGGGATATTATGCCCATGTTCGTCTTTTTGTCTCTTCTCACATTCATGCATCATGAAGTTCTCCGGTTTTACATCTCGGTGGATGAGTGAAGGGCTCCCTTGGTGCAGCGCCGCCAACGAATGTTTGATATGGTTGAACATATGCTGGTAGTTTGGAATTAAATGGAGGGTTTAATGACATCAGTCGAATTAAGAATCAATTGGTTCGAAAGCTCATGGACTTAAAGAATAGCACAAATAAAATAAGGAAGAGATTTCCCGATGTCCATCAACATTGTCCTTGCCCACTGGAACAGGACATGCCGCTTCACCGCGTCCCTGGCCTGGGACACCGCCTCATGATTCGTCTTCAGGACTTTGATTGTTCATTCTCCTACTGACTGATATTTCAAAATGGCTGTAATACAAAATGGCTGTAATACAAAATGGCTGTAATACAAAATGGCTGTAATACAAAATGGTTGCCATCAAAATGGCTTCCTGGAAGCTAAGGGGGGGGCATTAAATTGTAACAACTTAAGTGTATCAAGAGTACTATAACACGTACTTGGCAGGAATAAATATGCAATTTTATGATAATACGGTTGAAAAATTTGTAATTGATGAAAAAGGAGACTCCTTGTAATTAAATATAGTGACAGTGTAATGCACATTTGCGTTTTCCTTTAATTGCTAGCAAACTCTATTTTAAATTACTGATTTTTAATAAACTTTTTTGAAACTATCGGGTAAGACTGAAAATGGGATTTCAATAGAGCTCAAAAATATATTAAATGTAAAAGGTAAATAATGTGAATTGTGGATTGTGTCCGATTGTTATGCATTGAATATATCGCCTGATTGATAAGTAACGTATTCTGAGAAAATGCTTAGTTTTCATAAGAGTATTATGCATGTTCAACATCACTAACTGTTCGGCCCATTCTATAATAACATGCACATTATCAATATTGAATACACATAAAAAGAGTTTTGAAACGTTTCTCTTTCATCTGAGGAAGTGGGTTAAGCCACCAATGCATTGCATGACATTCTTTAGGCATGGCATGGTTCATTCAAACTTTGGAGTATAAATAGCGACCAGATTCGAGCATTGAGCATCAATCATCGATCATCTCAACCACAGCAAACAACCCTCTACAATGAAGTTCGCACTGATCTTCGCTACCCTTGCCCTGGCATTGGCCACCGCATCGCCCAGGAAGGGCCCCGGATCTGGCGAGGACAAGATGATGGGTAGGCGTGGCCCCGGCGGCAGGGGTGGACCTCGTCCGCCCATTCGATTCTACATGGTGGACGGGCCTGAGGACGACTGCGGCACCGTGCCAGAGGATGTCATCACCGGACACCCGGAGAAGGCTGCTTGCAAGACTGTAATAACGCTTTACATTTTTATAACCGCATTTTATTAAAATGTTGTTTTAATTCGTCAAGGCTGATGCCGATGAAAAGGTCTGCATGTGCGTGGAGAAGCCGAAGCGTGAGATGGACTCCAAGCTGAAGAAGTTCATGCAGCTCCTGAGGGAGTTGAACAGCGACGACGAGGAGGACGAGGACCAGGAGGAGGAGACCAAGGAGATGGGCCCTGGTAGGCAATCAACTAAGCTGGTTAAGAACATTTTTAACGCATTCCTTTTAAGTCGTCAACGCCGAGACCGGCTTCATGAACATGTGCGGCACCTGCGAGGACCCGTGCGCCCTCCGCCTGCGCCCCGACATGCCCAAGGGCGGCAAGGACATGATGATGCAGAAGGGCGGCATGATGGGCGGCGGCATGATGCAGATGATGGCAATGCTCTTCAAGGAGGTCCAGTCCGCGATGGAGGAGATGGGGGAGAACGAGCCAGTGGCATGAATAACACGTCTATGATTATGATTGATGGATTTTGGATGAACGATGGAATTACTGAACCTGCCCTTGATATTGTAGATCATGTTGGGATTGCAACATTGCATTTTATCATCTCAACTGTAAATTAAAATGATGTCACGTACTAAATTGTCACAATAAAATAAAGACTCTCATGAAAAGTTATGAAACCTTGAAGTTGGAGAATCCTACTACGTAGATAGTTGGCATCCTTATGAAAGATCACTTTGTTCAAGGGTTTTGACAATGGGAACTGTTGTAGCCTTAGAAGTTATACAACTTCATAGTCGTCGATAAAATTCAATGAAAATATTCGTTTAATTTATGGCTAATATATACTTTATTTAAAGATTTTTTGTAGCAATATTTATAAACTATAATTTTCTATCTTCGGGTTTCTTAAGAAACTAACATTTGGTAACAGTATCTTAAATAATCTAAATAAATACTTCAAGTAGCAACAAAATATATCATGATATTATCTATAAATACAGATTCTTCAAAATATTCTTTTCAAACCGATGGTGAATTGAAGAGGTTTGCGTAAAATTCAGGCTCTGTCATGTGGCTCCGATATTTCTGCACCAGATCTTGGACCTTGAGCTTCCTCCGGACACTCGGAGGATGGTGCGACTCCGCATCCAAACGCCTCCGAGACGCCGAGTTGAGTGTCGTTTGGCGGACGAAGGCTCCGAGGCAACGGCGAGAGACCACCATACCGTCCACCAATGGAGTCGCAAAGTTCATCCTGAAATTGAATTAATGTATTAATTACGTAAATGGAATGACTTAAGACTTAAGTACACTTACTTAGCAGTCTGTCCCTGCAGTTTAATCCTCAGCAGCCCACTCTTTAACGGCTGGACAAACACCACAAAGGCGTCCTTGACCGCCGCAGCGGCGCCACTTTCTCCACCCGTCACCGCCTCAGCCAACAGATCCTCCAATGGCAGCTCAGCGGCGTCCTCCAGCCGCTCAACCCAGATCACGATCATCTTGAGGTCGTGTCCGTGCGCGAGCGCGCTCGTCTGACGCTGCATCCCGGCGGAGGACCCGGTCCCTGCACGGGAGCGCCTTGTTGGGGGCAGCGGCGGGTCGTGGCTTGACGCGAGGTCCAGGGTAAGCGATGGGACTCGATGTGAAGAGTCTGCATCGGAGGACGAGTGCTCGGAACCGGTGTCCATATCGGAGGTCTGCCTCTGGTGACTGGGGCTTGGTTTGTTGCTCCTGCTACCGCCAGTGGGCACAACGAAGGCGATTTCGCTGGCGGCGTCGGCCCAGTACAGCACGTGGTGGTCGCCATTGAAGGCGGCGCCGCCGTGATCCCTTTGTTCTGGCGGGGACATGGGCTCAGTCTGGGGCCGCCAGCTGGTGGAGACGTGTCCGGTCCAGCCTGGGTGACGCCATACGTTGACGGCCCAGCCAAGAGTGCTGAGGAATTCTATGAAGTGCGGGTGGACCGTGGAAGTCGATTTCTGAAAATAATCATAATTTATTTGAGTTCATGTTATTTTAGTTCTCATTATGCAACTTACGACATTGGCAAGAATCTCCTCAGCCGTCTTCTGTCCACTCCGCGCAAAGAAGACGTGCACGGTGTCAGCGGTCCTCGGACTGATCCTGTCCAGCGCCTCAAGGTCATTCACAAACCCGTCCACGTCCGTATCAAGCGCAATCAACCTCGGCACCGGGGAAGTCATATTCTCACGCAGAGACCGCATATTCAACAGCCCGAGATGGGACAGGATCAATCGGGCAGTCTGGAATTCCTGGCACGGTTCCGGGCTCTTGCACTCCGCCTCTGGGTGGTAGGCGGACGCGTCCTCCTGGGACCGAGCCACCATCTGGTCCTCCAACATGGACTGCTGCTCCATAAGGCGGGAGAGATGTTCCAGCTCCCTGGCAGCCCGTTCATCGCCGGCAACGCTCTCCACAGCAGGGATGGACTTGTCCGCCTCGCACAGTGGGATCCGATCAATGGCCTCTGGGAAGAACTTTGGCTGTGTGGCCGGTCGGGAACCGGTTTCCCCAAGCGGCAGCGGTCGGCCAGGGTCGGTTCTGCCTGCAGGGCGCACGCCGCTCATATGCCTAGGCAGCTGCCGCAGCTGCATCGTCCACGCTGAACGGTTTGAGCCTGATCTTAAAAGGACAGTCACCGTCGGCTGCGGTTCCTGTCCGCTTCCTAGCGGTTCTTCAAGCACCGCCAGAATGGTCGCGTTGTCAATGACGAAGTATCTAAAATTCGTTATGGCTTCGCTCATTGGAAGAGTCTCGCCCTCGAAAGCGCTGCAATTCTGCAGTAGAGACACCTCGTCCAGAAGAGTGGAGAGCGACTCGGCCCCGCAGGATGATGGGAAGTACTCGACTTGCTCCAGAATGCAACCGAGCAGGTCTTCAGCGGCGTCGCGGACTCTCCTTGACGCCGGGTTACTCGGCTTCTGATCCTTCATAACGGCCTCCTCTGATGGCCGTGCCCTCGACTTGGACCCGGAGATTCCCTGCTCGGCCACCTCCATAACGGTCGCCACGCATTCCTTGTCCTTAAGCAGGTGCGGATGGCCCAACAGCCAGAGCTTTAACGTCTTGAACGCCGCCACAATGGTTGAGTGCAAGTCCTTGGAATGAGCCGGCGGCGGGCGGGAGCACTGAGTCACAATGTAGTCGCAGAGCCACTTGACGGCACGCTTGCTCTCCAGCGGATCCTGATCCGGCATCTGGATCCTCGCCAGCCCTCCGAGCAGCTCCAACGCCGCCAGCGACGTGTTCAGCTCCGACTTCCACGAGGAGATGAGTCTGTGGCAGACGAGATACGTCGCGCGGACGAAAATGGCGTGAGCAGAATCGATCCTATTCTCGCCATTTTTCTCAAGCGACGGCGGACGGCTCCTCGATTCAAACTCCTCCAGAGTGGCCGTGTCTTGCACAACGAACATGAGCCCACCGAGCAGCATCTGGGTGTTGATTGATTCCGACTCGACTTGCAGCGCGTTGATAAGAAGGTTGACCAAGCGCGGTTTGAGCCCTTGGAACGTGGCTGCGGACTCGCCGCCGTTGTCCACCTCCGTGCGGTTGTTGTTAATGGAGGACGCTCCGTTTGGCACGAGCTCGTTGATGGGCAAGCTCTGGAAGTGCGACGGCAGCGCGAGCATGGATAGAAGCAAGTGGATTCCAGCACGGCGGAGATCCGTCTTTTGCACAGACGTTGGCCGGAGCTTCAACTCGCGTTCCGGCAGCACCGCCTCAAGGGCTGCCAGTAGATACGGTAGCAGCACGTGAGCACCGTCAAGATCCAGTCGGAGCAGGTCGACCGAGTTGACGAGGATCATCGCGACCACCTCGCTCACGACCTTATCTGAGCCGATGACCAGACCCTGCTGTACGGCTAGGTAGAAACGGGCGAGGTACACGGGTAGGATGTCCTCGCCAGTCTTCTTGGAACAAAAGATGCGGCAGAGAGCGCCCAATGCCTCAGCGCGGCCGCTTTCAAACCTCTCCGGTGTCAGAGCCGCGGGTAGCTCCAGAGACGAATCCGTGCCACCGACGGAAGACGTGAGCGAGCTGCTCTGCTGCTGCTGTGAAGAGCTGGACGCACGTCGAAGCTGTTGTTGCGTCTGTTGCTGAGCTTCGAGATTCATTGAAGCTGGACGTTTGTTCCCCTGCCCCGGCTGGGGCTGTTTCGGATGGCCGGTGATGCTGGGCCCGGCGCTGCTGCTCATGCTGCTCTGTTGGGTCTGCCCGGTGATCGTTGAGGCGGTGCCGGAGCCGCCCTCGGCGAACTCGGTTCCAATGAAGGCCGCTTCGAAAAGCCACTTTCCGTACAGGTGCAGCAGGGAGTTGACCTTTGGGCGAGCTTTGGCTAAAGCTGGGCGGTCCAAGGTCCCTGAAAATAGATTAATAATATTATTACAATGTCAAATATTTTGTTTTGTTTATATTAGTGATTAAATTATTATTCAGATCTTATCAGCAAACTCTCATGAAAGGAATCTCCAGTGAAGGTCTACCGGTCAATCAAACTCGGAGCAGGAGCAAGAGCTGCAACAAAATCTCAAACTGTTGACACAGCAAGATTTTGGAGCCAATACACAAAGCACAGAGTCCAATATTCCAATAAAGCTTCCACTTTTGATCCCTGTATATTCAAGATTTTGGGTATCTTATAAGATGTCATCATGAATAGCAAGATTTGTATACAATGTTAGTGTGTTCTATGCTTACCATGAACTCCAACCAGACTTGATGTTGACGCATTCGGCGGCGGCATTTGCGACGAGGACGCCTGGGAGGTGGACGAAGACCGGGACAGGCCAATGAACTGGCTCGCCTTGGGGAGACCTAAACAAGAGCACAGTGGATTAGTTTCATTCTTAACATATATCGAGGATATGAAGAGACGTAATGTACAAATACTAGGAGAGTAGCAGAGTCCCAGAATATGAGGGGTAAAAATAGATGTTAACCCAGGTGTTCTGATGCTTGCATGCAGCAATTACTGGTTCCCTATAAATACCAAGAGAAGCAACGTGACTGACTACGAGGGGGACACATGAGTAACAACAACAACGACGACGCATGCAAGAAATGAGGATCACTCATGAAGTCAACCTGAGGTGAAGTCCACGGACGAGGCCGAGTGGGCGACGTCAATGGACTGCGCCCGCGTCTTCTCCAGGGGCGGCGTCCGCCGCAGGTGCGGCAGGTGCATGTGCGTGTGCGCCAAGCCTGAGACGACGACGACGACGATGAGGGAGGAGGAGGGACAAAGCGGCACAGTTAGTATTTGAAACAACATGAAATGACAACATTTGTGTGTTGGGGGCCTCGAGTCGATTCAACGGGGTTGCTGCTGTATTAATGGGGGAGCAGGGATTGGGTCAAAACTCAGTGGTTTACCGAGAATGAGGTTCCTTCGTTGATACGGCGGCGTTGGCGTCAGTGGGCTCGTGCTGGAGGCCGGTGTTCCGGGCGGTGCTAGGGTCGCATGGACGTCGCAGCCAGCGGGTGGCGCGGCCGCCGCGATGGACGCGGGGGATGGGTTTGCGAACACGGACCGGGCCCGGTCGAGTTCATCCAGCCCGGATGAGATGCCTGGGGTCCGGTTTGTGAGTGACAGTAAGAGTTGTGATAGAATCGAAGGGATAGTGGAGGAGAGTGAAGAAGAAGAGATGGGAGAGAAGAGACATTGAAGCTTCATTAGGGTTAGGGAAAAAATTGTATATATTTGTGAAGACATTTTAAACGTTAAACATCAATGGCCGTTGATTATCATTGTGAGGACTCACCTAGATACGCGTCCACCATAGCTGACAGTCCCTTCATCGCCCTCAGGAAGATCCCAGGCAGCGCGGCCAGGCACGGGTGGTGCGTCGGATCAATGACGTTCTCCGCCACGATTGCGTACTGGTAGAAGTGCTGGGTCTGGGACACGAGCGCCGGCCGAGACAGGTCGACGGGGTTTCCCAGGCTGTGGATGAAGCGGTACCAGGCCTGGGACACGCAGTCGTTGGTCATCTCCTGGGGCACGAGGTGGAGATCCTCATCAGCTGCAAGATTACAGTTAATGTTATGTTCTCTTCTTAAACTAAAGTCACTTACGAATCTTCATCCTTGGAAACTCTGGCCCGTACATAAACGCCAGTAGCCGTGCTGTCAGTGCCATGTTGACCCGGTTCCACTGGTCTACCAGGCCAGTCCGGTGGCGCCAGTTCATGCACATCTCCCGGAACGTCTTCCATAACGGCGGCGACGGGAAGCACTTGACGCACGCGACGAGCCATATTTCATAGAGGACGCCGAGCACCCGCTCACACAACTGGTCACCAACGTCGTCTGAAAACAGGCATATTGAATGTAAATGATTGATTTTTTAAAGAGATCTGTTATTAAGCTTACCTTTGACTGCTGGCGGCGCCAATAAAGCGTCATTGATGGCCAGCAGGAATGACAGGAGCGACTCCCACGTCTCTCTGTCCAGGTTGAGCGATTGCTGTACTACATCCTGGATACGGCGGAGCACCCGGTGGCAGAGCACCGCCTGCTTGTGGATCGTCTCTTGGGCTGTACAAGGAGAGATTGGAGTTTTAATTATATTTTATTAATAGTTATGTAGCAGATACGACAAGTAAGAGACCCCTCAAACGTCCTGAAGTTTAAGAGAGAAAGTTTTAAGGAAGGACAAGATTACAATCTGAGGGTTAAATTTCTACAGGTAATTTATGTCCGGTAGTCAACTAGATTACTTAATATTTGTCGGGTAGTTTAATATGGTCAAAGTGGTTAAATAAGAACACACACAATAACAAACACACAGAAGCTAATAGCTACAGATACAAGAACAATATTTCCCCCCGAAGATTTACCCAAATCCGAGTATAAGAAGCACTTTGCTGCGTGTCACCCAAACAAGGCAGGTGAGCAATGAGGTGCACAATGAGGGAGGAAGAGGAGGAGGAGGAAATGAAAAAAAGGAATATCAGCACCAATCGAAAGAGAGACAGTGGCATAAAACGGTTAATTTCGGTATGTTGAAAGGCACAAAAGCTTAACAATGTGAAGATAAGTAACTTATTTCCTTGAAGGATATAAAATGGAAAGAGCAATGGAATTTGATGAACTTGATTCATTGCATGAATCACTTTAAACAGTAAGCAATTGATATCTTAGGGGCAAAGAAGACCTGAACCAAAAAAAGAAACTAAATTTTGAACCCATCAAGGCAAACTTTCAACTGTGCTTTTTGTTCTCTCCACACTGTTGGGTACCTGCTTGCCTGGCCTTCCCAGACTTATCAGGGGCGAGCAATCGGTCCTCTAGCACAGAAAAAGACATTCATGGTTAATTTGTATGTATAATTGTAGCAGCGAAGAGACACTTTAGCAGCCCATCGATCGCTTTAAAAGTTTGAAGATCCTTCAATTACCTTCTCCCTTCCTTGGCACAAATAGGTGGTAGAGGTGAGCAATGATCTTCCTCGCGTATCGGTTTGGCTCCTCTGCAATGGGCGCCGGCACGGTCGCCTTTGGCACGGGCAGCAGCGCGCTCAGCCACTCGCAGTAGATGTTGACGCAGTCCTTGATGGTGTCGTGCTCGAGCAGGGGAAGGGAAAGACCGTGGCACACGACCTAAATGCAGTGGGAGATGTTATCAAGGAACTGGAAGTAGCTAGCTGGATGCCCAGAACAAGCCTAACCCTGCCTCGGGCTGCATCATGCTTGGCTAGGACGTCAGGCAACCTTGCGGATGCTTTAATGGCATCAATTTCGATGATTATAAGGCGTTTTAAGAGCATAGACAGACGGCATTGTTCGGCAGTATAACGGCATCAGCTTGCCTCTCTTTCTTTCTTACCTCCATAAACCAGTTGATCTGCGCCTCCGTCTTGAGACTGGTTGGTCCTCCCAACATTGTCATCCCCGTCGTGGGCGTGGTTCCCATTGTTCCCATGGGCGTGTTGCCAGTGGCAGCTGCCGTCATGACGACCCCTGGCATCCCAATGGTTGCCGCCACTCCCTTGACGACTGCCGTCACCACCGAGTGGGCGGCATCCGGAGGGAACGAGGACAGCACCGAGGAGGACAGGGAAGAGGACGCGATAGGGAGGGACGGCGTCGAGGAGTACATCGTGGCAAAGTGGGGGAGATCTTATTAGCCAGGGAACGGCATCATTAGAGCAGGAACATGATTCGTCTTTTGCTTCCACGATTCCTACCACTTTCACCTTTCACTTTGGGAGCTGTTTTGGTTCTTCTCTCTTCTGACTGAGGCAAATCTTCTTCCTGCCTCAGGCGGAGTGGAAGGGACGAACGAAGAACGGAATTTCATGGAGCCAAATTCAACAAAGAACCATGTAAATTGTAAAAGCAAACATAGGCTGTATTAGTACTGTTCCAAATATTCATGTTAATATTGTAATATGATAAATATCACAAGAAATAAATGAATAAAATGAAGCACCGAACGATTCCCCATGACAGTTATTACATCGTTGTTAGCCTAATATCCTCCCTGAAGAAATGTAGTTGAGAGGTACGTCGAGAGAAGTTTTAACATAAAACGACTCCAATGCTCACCCCCAATCCGACCCTACTTCCAATCACCTTCAGACGAGGACGATTTCGAAATCGCCCTCTTTTCTTCTTCTTTTTGGGCTCATCTCCACTGTTTTTCCTCTCTCTTGAAGCTCATCTTCAAGGTCGAAAGTCGATGAGCGAACTCCGCCAAAGTACGCAATCATAAGAAGGAGAAATGATGAAATGACGCAAATTTCTCCTTGGCTGAGTCGGTTTGTTGTTTTCTCTCCTGAGGCCACGACAAGGAGGTTTAATATGGAGAGGTTGCTGTGGTAAAAACGATTGTTGTGACAACACTCATGTAAAATGAGCTCATTTAGTAATAGGTTTGGTGATATAAAGGGGAGAAGAGACAGTCACTACAAAGCTGAGCTGAGAGAAAAAGGGAGAAAGAGAGCAGTGTTGTCTGTCTGTGTGTAGATTCCCTTCCATTGTTGTCCTATTTCGATGGGTTGCGCAGACAATTTCAGGCAGTTCCGGGAGATTTGCAGGATCTGAATCGGAGGGCTACCTTTTAAACCTCTAAAACAGCTGTAAAATCGCCGAAAAGATGTTATTTACTGGAACTTTTCACAAAAACATCACTAAACCAATCATGTAAACAGCTTGGTGCTGTCCAGAATCTAAAGAGAAAAGGAGAAATCCCCTGAGAAACAAAAAGTATATAACTAAAATATTTTTGACACATCAAAGTTAAAGTCAGTGCAGCTGCTAAAAAGTTTCAGTAAATGCAATTGTTTAACTGATTTTTTGGTTCATTTTTTGTCTTTCATTTTTTGGGGAATTCCCATTTTTCCTTTCTCCTATTTTTTCTTTTGCTGCCATTGTCAAATTATTTTGATTGCTATGGCATTGGTAAAGTGTGACTTTACTGCAGGTACATTGCATTGTATCAAATATTTGCCCCTTGCACTATTTCTTTCCCGGGGATTTTTCTTTTTTTCGGGGTTTTCATCCATTTTTCTTTCCTGAAATCAATTCTCGGAGATAACCAG
Source organism: Tisbe holothuriae (assembly GCA_900659605.1). Taxonomy (NCBI): domain Eukaryota; kingdom Metazoa; phylum Arthropoda; class Copepoda; order Harpacticoida; family Tisbidae; genus Tisbe; species Tisbe holothuriae. The sequence continues at coordinate 2,726 of LR137508.1, read as the reverse complement.
CTTGTTTACATGAGAGCTTGCGTTAGGAAATGGGATAGATTCCTGTAAATATACCTTTAGAGACATAAAAATGTAGTATAGACACTTGTACTGCAATGTTTAAGACCAATTTTCAGCTGTTGAAGAATTTAAAACGGTATCTCTCAAAAAAGAAGGAACTTTTTTTAGAAGGGAACATAAGAAGGAACTTTAGGATCAAAAAGTTTTAGGCCAATTTTATTTACCGACTTACTCGTAGTTAGGCAATCATTTCTGGAAATTTCAATACTTCGAGTATTGCACATGTACATATATTGTACAATAAGTGCAAACTGATAAAGCACAGTATTGGCATTGTCGCATTACTCATGCAGTACTCGTACATCAGCAAAATATGAAAATAGATCAAACTGCCACCCTGTTATTGTTCATATTCCTCTTCAGGCTTCTGGATTTCTTTAGAAAAGTTAAAGTTTGGACCTTGGATGTAACCTTAGGTCCATAAAAGGGGATCGGCGTGGAATAGAGAAAGATCTGTGACAATAAAATCTGAGAGAAAGGCATAAAAACTTTCCATTATATTTCCTTCAAAATGACCTTCAGACAATGAATAAAAACTATTCTTATAAATCGTAGACGTGTATTTTCTTTAAGCTTTGATATGGTAATTGAACAGCTTGCTAAATGTTCACTGATATTAGATATAATATATCCCTAACTGAGTCTAAAATGCCCATGAAGAAAATATTATGCGAGCCCTAAAGTTACATTGCTAAAACACTTTAG
>LR137503.1:0-30190 GCA_900659605.1 Tisbe holothuriae | reverse complement strand
CTACAACAAAAACAAAATTAAATGACTAGACCTTTTTTGCCCTGTTCTCCAACTTCTTTGTAATAAGCTTTTGTATTGTTTTGCCTCTTTGTATGACTTCTGGAATTGCAAAAGAGTGTTTATTCCGCTCCTCCCGAGTTCCACGGTCTTTCCCATGACTAGGAATCGACACGTCAACTCCTGAAGGAGAAGGCCGAGAAGCACAAGGAGAGCTACAATCCTGATGCTGGGGATAGAGAACAGTCAGTGGGGGAGATCAACAAGGCCGTGCTGGAAGTGCTGCTGAGAGGCAATAACGAGTCCGAAGTCAAGACTGAAGAGAGCGTGGCAGAAGCTATTTCTAAGATTGGTAAGAGCATGTAATAAATATTAAGAAGGATTTATTAATCATCCTTAACAAAATGAGTAGGCGTTTCTTTATTTTGATGATGACTGCTAAAAAAATACAGTTTAGATATAATTAATTCTAAGGCAATCTTTTCATTGCAGATCTTTCTCAGCCACCTCCACCCATCCTACAAGAGCAATTGCCAGCTGCAGTCCCCGCAGTAGCACCTGAGACCGTTGCAAACCCTACAAAGGAAGAGAAGAAGACGCCGATTAAGCCAGAAAAAGAGGGCGAAGAAAATGTGGAAGATTTGGAGGAATGGCTCGACGATTTTCTCGATGATTAGATGGATCATACCGACGTTATACCTACAGTGCCTAACATTATAATCAAATTTCTACGACGGAGACAACTGTCAATTTTAACAAGATGCATTGATATAAGGAAAAGAAATGAAATGTGATTTTATCTTGTGAACTGGTTATTTTGTTGTATATTTTGGTCCCTTAAAACTGGCTTTGCTTGTGTGGGTTGCAATCAAGAATCTATAATTCTATCCAAGGTTGTAACACCGAGCGACCTGTTTCCGTACTATTATTTGTACTTAATGTACTGCACGCCAAGCGTTTCTTCTTCAACTACTTACTACATTACTTTATTAAAAAATTATATCGATGTTTATTAATCATAAACACCTAGCTGAATTAATGTTATATTGCAATACGTACGTGGACTCGTATCATATATATATATATATATATATATATATATATATATATATATATATATATATATATATATATATATATATATATATATATATATATATAAATATATATATATATATATATATATATATATAAAGATATATATATATATGACTCGTATGCGTATTATTGATCCAGTATATTCCAGTTATCCTGGTCAAATAACCAGATTCACCTCATTTTTAAATGTTCGGCTACCTAACCATCAGTATAATTCGAGACGTTGAAAGGAAAAGATTAAAATGTCCTCCGACGTCAAGGGAAAAGTGGACGGGGTGTTCAGAACAAGATCACTCGGGGCGGCTGCTTCAGGTGAATTTATTATACATTTGCTAAATTCTTTGTTTCGTCTTAATTGCATTATAGAATTGCATAACCCTTTAAATGTTTGAGAAAAAGAAATTAGTCATTTAAAATATAACAGGTTAGTAGTAAAGTTCTCCATGAGTATACTACATTATGTTAATGTGTGTAATAATAATAAATATATTATAAATAGAATATTATTTGTTCAAGAATATGTTACTTAGAGAGTGTATTTTGAACTCTATTCCTTGGAAAAACTATGAAGGGCAAGGATAAATAATAAGAAGACATACCTTTTCCGGATTAAACATGTGGCAATACTTCAAAGACATCAAAGCAATTGAACAATTGTACATCAACTCAAGGAATGAAAGGTGCTATTAGTTTTCCGTGAAGTGCTTTCCTATACAATATATGTAGTCTTTGAAACGAAAATGTTTAATGGTGAATATTTGACGCATGTTAACGGGCTTCTTTATACACTTACAATTATAGGTCTAAGCGATCAGTACTCTGACGGCAAGGCGGCCAAGGTGTGGCAGCTCTACATTGGCGAGTCCAGTGCCAGAACGGAGATCTACAAACAGTTTCTCGTCACTCTGCTCAGGGAGAAAAAGTGCAAGAAAGTGTTTGACGCAGCATGTGGAACTGGGTAGGGATTTAAGCAATGCCATTAAAAAGGTTTAAACGTAGTTAAATTGCTAGCGTTGACTCTGTGATGCTCCTCGAATCTGGGTTTGAAATGGTATCTGCTGACGCTTCTGACAAGATGCTCAAGGACGCATACAAGACCAGATGGGACCGGAGGAAAGAGCCAATCTTTGACAGATGGGGTATAAAACCTACTTTTAATCAAGTGAAGTCGCAATTTACTTGTTAATAATAGAGATCGAAGAGGCGAATTGGCTCAGCCTGGACACGGACATCCGCCTCCCCGAGGACGCCCCGTCCGGCTTCGACGCCCTCATCTGCATGGGCAACTCCTTCGCCCATCTGCCAGACTTCCACGGCGACCAGCGGGATCACCGCAGAGCGATCGAGAACTTCCACGCTCTGCTCAAACCCGGCGGCATTCTCGTCATTGATCATAGGAACTATGACGGTATTCTGCACCAAGGCCACGCTCCGAAGAACAACATCTACTACAATGTAAACATTGAAGAAGTCCCTTGACGTATAAACTACTAGAACTCTTTTAATGCAGAGCAAGTACATAAAGGACATCAAGACGTCCATCTTGTACGTGGACGGAAGATCGCAACTGATCACTCTGGATTACGAGCTGGATGTTTCATCTCTGGCTCAGAAAGGAAGCGATGAAGAGTTTGGGTATGACAACTTTTGAAATGTTCCTAATAACCTACATTTGTCTATTTTGATATGTTAATAGGCACTTCCGACTCTCCTACTACCCACACCAGCTACGAAGCTTCACCTCACTGCTGAAGGACACGTTTGGACCGGCGGCTAAGCACTCGGTATTTGCGGATTTCAAGCCACTGAGCGAGGAGAAGAATCCGGGATTTTATATTCACGTCATTGAGAAGGAAGCATATTAGAGCTCTTATATCCAGTCTTACGATAAGTCTTTTTATTTGTATCCCTCTACCTATAGCTGACAAATAAATTAGCATTCTGACAACTTGTCGATGTGTATAAAAACCAAGGACCCTATAAAATATCCCTAAATAGCAATATTATCCCTGGACGGTATCAATGAGACTTTTCTGCAGGAGATCTGTCACACCCTGTTTATCCCCCTTTTCACGCATTTCTGCCACAGAAGCGAGCACTTCCAGCACCTTTTCACTTGCCTTGTACTTTCCATCCTCACCCAGGCACTTCCTTAACTCAGCACTGGTGTCCTTATACTCAAACTGCTTCTTGACGTGCGCCAACCCGCTAGCCACAGTCGGCACGGGTTGCACCTCATTGTGCAAGGTGATCGTGGAGCACTCAGCAAACTGCTTTAGATGAAGGTTATCCTCATGGGAGCGTATCCGACCCACGTCCCATTTGTAATGCCGCTTAGCTTCGGGGAACATATCCGCCATCACTCGCTTCGCCTCAGCCTCTTGTGCGACCTCAATCACTGAGCCCACGGCGCTACTTCCGTCTGGGCCATCCAGATGTTCCCATTCATCCTCCGAGTTGACTTCGGAAGCGGGGGAGTCTTCTTCGTCATCGTCACTCTCACTGCCGAGGCTGTGCGCAGACACGGTTGGACTGGAAGCTCTGTACGAGGCTGGTGTTGTGTTGGCCGGAGCAGAGGCGGAAGAGGAGGTGAATGAGGTGAAGAAGGACGTGAAGGCTGAGAAGGTGGAAGAGGCTGAGGAACCGGCTGCGGACGAGGAGAAGGTGTCTTCCACACGTTTGACCTCTCGATTGCGAACCACAAAGGGACTGAAAACAACATTAGTTACGCGTTCTATTATAAATTACGAGTTCTTGCTTTTCTACCTGTAATCGGTGGCGCAGTTTGGCATGTAGTCCTTGATTGAGTGGCTGACATTCTTGATTGCAAACAAGTCCGCCATGACGCTGAACTCAAACGGGCGGTAGTAATCCTGAAACAGCTCATCCGGGCGGCTGCGTGGCATCAACATCAGGCACGTCTTCCTAGCGTCATGAGCCGAGGACGGAAGCACGCCGTAGAGACTTCGGTCCCACCATTGGGTGCGCGTCCGTGCCAGCTCTGGATTGAGCGCCAGCCCTCCAATGAGCTCAGGAAGATGCCATTGCACGTCAGATGGATACTCCTTTGTATCCCAGATGGGCGGCCGGTCCCGCTGAGGCACGAACACGCCCAAGAACAGATTAATCGAGTTCTGCTTCTCCGCATCGGAGATGGTGTTACTGTAGTAACGTTTGAGCGTCTGTGTGATGTCATTCGCTTTGGACGTCCACTTGGCCTGTTTCCGGTACGACTTGACTCTGTGAATGAGCTGCGATCCTCCGTATTGCAGGGCGAGTGTGTCGCCGTGGTCCTCGTACATGGCCTCGAGCATGCGCGTGCAGTCGCAGTCGTACTCCAGGCTGGGAGACTGGAGGAGGCCGAGGGCATAGAGTTGGAGGCCGAGGGCTACCTTGCCGACGACGAATTGGGCGGTGTTGGTGCGGTCGAGGCAGTCAACGCAGTTGGTACGAATCACACCGGTCTGGTCGAGGGAACTCGATTCCGGATCGTCTTCAGTAGAGAAATGAGACTTCAGCTAGAAAAATAACCCATAGGAGAGACACTTATATTAACATAACTTCCAGTCATTTACCGTTTCCTTGTACGACACAGCTAAAGGATGCTCGTTGCTAACCTTTCCACTAGGTTGATGCATGACCCAGAAGTCCTCAGGCTTGCTCACGTAGATCCCAGTCTGTTTAAGGCCGTGATGGGAGATCTTTTCGAGGGTTTGCATCACCTGTTTGCCATACCTGAAAACAAAAAAACCTATCTATTTTTTTTTCAAGAAATAAAAGATGGCTTAATCACCTCTTCTTGCAGCTAGCCATGTCCAGGTGTATGTACACAATCTTCAACTCTGCAGGGAGAAACATGTTCAGATACCCGACTTGCTTCTTAAACTCATCCCCGAGCAGACTCTCGTGCCGCCTCGTCGTCTTCTCGTGCTTCTTAACAAGGTTCAAGACCACCACAGGCGCACCGTACTTGCCCAGCGCTTGGTTGAAGTGCTTGGCGGATGTGCGCCCATTCGGGTCTGCAGAGACAAAGTAGATGGGCGGTTTCGGTACAATCTTGCCTCCAGTCGTCTGCGCCCAGTGACCAGGAACGGACCCTCTCAGCTGAGTGTGTGCAGCCACGCGAGCAGTGGAGAGATCCGTCACGGTGGCTTCAGTCACAATCTGCTCAGTCTCAACCTCATTCGCCACGTCACCCTTGTAGTTGGCACCTCTCTTTAAGAACCGCGTCCCCGCGTAGCGGTTACTCCTCCGAGCGATCAGAGTGACAAGCACTGACCTGCCCAGAATGCTGACGTTAGCCTGGTCAACGAATCCGTGGATGACGGGGAGGATCCACTCAGGTCGGACGCCTGCGCTGGACAGAGGTAGCAGTAGGTGGGCGTTCCACACAAACCGACCGTTTGGCTGAGAGACGTACGATAGGTGCGCCGGTGCATCCCCCGGCTGGAACATGTCCGTCACGAGCCTCGTCCTCCGCCCAATGGTCACACTCCTCGGAGGCTTCATATTATGCTGAACTGTGTTTGTGAGATCGTAGCTGTAGCTGAAGTAGAAGTTTGAGCCCATGTCGACAGCCTGGAACATGCGGACGTAGCGTGCCTCGTCAGGGTGCGGTTGGCGCACGTCCTCGTTGGGTATGTAGACGAGCTGAGTGTCTTGGACGGTGTAGACGGTGTGTTGGCCGAGTTGAGCTGAGCGGGCGCGTTTGGTGACGAGAAGGAGGTAGAAGCCCTCGAGGAAGCGGACAAAGCCAAGGACGCCAAAGGCGGAACAAACCTGTTAATGGAGTTCTATGACATATTAAGCCACAAGAAAAGCTTTAAAACGTTACCTTTCGCATGCCTACTCCCACCCTCTGCCCCACCTTGGACCTGTTTCCCACGTCAATCATGCTGAGCAGCTTCTGCAGCCCAGCCTTGTCGTAGACGTGCGCGTCCTCCTGCAGCAGCAGCGACATCGGCTCGGTGCGGTCAATCTTGAGGACTCGGAATTCCGTCTCCAGCTGGTTCGACCCCACAAGATAGAAACGCTGAAAGAACAACTGTTAACACAGACACGTGATCACCGTTAAGATGTCTTACTGATTTCGTTTCGTAGAGAATAATCTTCTGGATGTCCCTGAGAAACGGGTGGAACTTGATGTCCTGTGGCTGTCCGTGTCCCGTCCCGCATCCGTCCGCCATGTCGTTGAACTTTCGGCTGTGCTCCTGCTCCTCCTTCCTCCTCCGTTCCGCCTCCTCCGCGTGCCTCTTCCGCTCCAGAACGTCGAACGCCTCCGCGCCGAGAGAAGCGAGAGAAGCGTCGCTGAGGGGGCGGGACTGGCGGGACGACATCGCACAAAGGGGGTTTGACAGCAACAACAAAGCTCACTGTAGGTACTAGGGATGCAGGATGCTAGAGGAGTTTCATGACACGCCCACTTAACAATTTGACATAACAGCGAAGCGGTTTGTTTTTGTGTAGTGTACAGCTGAGAACTCACTCAGCCAGTTGTAGAGGAGAAGACTGAGCCAAGCATGAGGGCCGAGGGGAAACCAAAAATTTAAAAGATTGACCGCGAAAATAATTTAGGTTACTTTATCTAAGGGTACGAAACTGTCAACCTGATTGATCATATGACGTAAGTAGTACCTTTAATATGACGGGGAACCTGGGTGTGCGTGTGTGACCATGAAGCACCCCTGCAGATCATATATCTATACGAAGCTCAAAGTGTAGGGCAAGCGAACAAAGCTTAGAGTTATAGTGGAATGTAGAAGCAAGCTGCAAGATTTTTATATGAACTCTGCTGGCTCTCCAGTGAAGTGAGCATTTCGATATATGGGGTGTTAGATAGCAAGAGCAAGAAATGATAATCTCTAGTTATAGCCATATCTAGCAATTTTTCGGAGCTCATCAAGCTAGGTGTACACGTCTGGTACCGTCTGGCAAAGGCAAGACCAGAAATATTCGTTTATCGTGGAAGCAAAGAGATTGTATTACTACTAGTATTAATAGTTTTATGCGTGGAAGTCACACTTAAATTACATACAGTACAACTGTGTACTCAAAGAGTTTCTTGAAAGACTGAGATGTAACTTTTACACATGGACAAGCTACATGCTTTAAAAAAAATATATATCCTCGGAAGGGACTGGGCAATTAAATGTAAAATTTCATTCTGCAGGCTGTGTTCGTCTAACTAAGGATATGGAGATATGGTAGTCATATGGTTGTACATTGCATTGTACAACCCCTGTCTGCAATGTCTCATCAAATACAACATTGAGAAATACCTTTGCAGGACCCTTTTACCGTCTCTAAACTTGTCTGAGTGCTCTGGAAAGAATATGTATGAATCTATATGTAAAGGCTTTCTCAGTCGGAATAGGCAGCTTCTTCCGACGCAAAAAGGCTCCAAAACTTTTATAGCCTAACCGTCACAGTACAGGCAGGATTACATATTATGTGTGTATACTTAATGTTATGTTCTAAGATAATTTGTGCATGACAGAAAAACTATTTTCAAATAAATTAAACTGAGAGACTTATTACAAAAAGAAATCGAAAAGTCGATATTAGTGGACTGTACTACTGTAGAAAAGCTAGTGTCCTCTCAAGTTCCTTCCGTCTCTAGTTATGAGAAAAGAAAGGCCAGGCTTAGCAAGGATAGCCGTAGGGAGAGGGAGAGACAGTAAAGGCTGCTGCTGTTGCTAGCTGCTGTCTCCAGCCCTGCCACACCAGTGCAGTGTAAGGATCCCCTGACGGCGGGGTCTGCAGTGAGCAGCTCTGTTAAAAAGGGGAAGACGGAGGCAAGAGCAAAGAGAATATATTGCTTTGAGATTGCAGCAGAAACTGGTATATCTTCTTTCTTCTAGCTGGCTAGGACAGTAGAAGCAGTTCAGTTAGCTAAAGCAGCCTCTTGGCCTACCCTATCTGGAGCTGAAATTGTGAAGCAAAATTATCCACAATGGTTAATTTTAACGTGAGCGTTTGTAAAATCGACGCCAGGGCATGAGGATTCCCAAAGGAGTTCCACTCCTCCTTGTCATTGCCATTGGCATTGACACTGCTGTCTGGGCGGAGAGTGAGCAAGAGGGTAAGACAACGGACTTTAGTATTGAATAGTATGAACAAGTTCTTCATTCAGGCCCACCCTGCTCTCCCCCTGATGATATTCCTCATGGGTTAACTGATTGGGATGGCAAAGATGGCATCGCCAGGTATGCCTGCTACCAAGGATATCATTTGGTTGGACCTCCAGAGGTGCAATGCCGATATGGACAATGGTAAGACTATTTATTACTTATACAAAAAGTCTTAAAGTCAAGGAGCATTTTTATATAACCCAGGTATGCGGAGGCCCCCGTTATGCGACCCACTTGCAAGCCCATCATTTGCAACCACCCAACCATCGAGCGTGGTCGGCTTGAGACCGGCGAGAGCGTGCGGTACCGCTCAGGCGAGGAGGCGACTGTCGTATGCACGGATGGGTACGAGGTGAAGCAAGCGAGTAGCAAGGTCATCTGCAAGGAGGACGGGAGCTGGGGAGCAGCGGATAACGCAGAGTTCCCAAGCTGCAAGGGTGAGATATAACGCTGATATAAACACATTGAGTTTGTGATATTCATCAGGCATTCCATTTCACAGAGAAAACGTGCAGATATCCTGATCCCACCATCCCAGTCATTGAAAACGGCAGCTTGGAGATCAATGGCAACCGTCAAGGGCCCAATGGTCAAGGAGGGTACAAGCCGGGGTCCGTGGCGCTGTACCATTGCCATCCTGGCTACGTGCTAGTCCCCCTGTCTGCTGGAAAGAGGATTTGCCACAGAGGAGTGTGGGAGGGAAATATGCCTCAATGCAGTAAGATCATGTTGATTTGCATTGGTGTGTGCATAAATATTTAATCCACAATTTGCAGTTGTCCAGAAGAAATCCAAGATGTCCAGCTCTCACTGTCCTGCTCCAATGACCATATCAAACGGATACTACTTCACAGACCGGAGCTCAGAGACTCCTTTAGCCTTGCCAAAGGTCTCTGAGGGGAAGGCTCAGTATGAGCGGGGTACTGTAGCCAGGTATCACTGCAAGGAGGGCTATGAGCTGAGCAGTTTCCATGGGCAGGAGATCTATCGTTGCCTATCGAATGGTCAGTGGTCTCCCAGGGTTCCACCCGTTTGCATCAGTTTGGAAACAAGTAGTCATAATGGTAAGAAGCAGCTCAGATATTGTTGGTTATCCATATTTTAAACATGCTCTGTTTTTTCAGATCCACTTGAGCAAGTCATGTGCCCAAGTCCAGCACCGATTCCATACGCTGATTACGAGCGCGTAGAAGGCTGGCTGACATCAAATGGCGCCATCCACGGCACCATGTTGGAGTACAGCTGCAGGGTGGGTTACAGGGACTCAAGAACACCCTGTCTGCCCACCAGAAGAACCTGCCATGCGGGCAAGTGGATTGGCCGGATTCCATCATGTGGTAAGCACATTCTTTCGGTGTTTCCGGCGGAAGTAGACTTGTGCTAATCACGCAACCTCTCCTTCCACAGTCCCGTTCGACTACTGCGAGCGGCCGCCCATCATCAGCCACGGGTTCATGACATCGCCCCCGGAGAACGCCTACCACGTGCTGAGCGAGGTCCACTACCAGTGCCACGCTGGGTATCGCATGCGCGGACCTGATCTGCTCGAATGCCATGCGACCGGCTGTTGGATGCCAAACGACCCGCCAGAATGCATCCATGAGGATAAATATGGTAAGAGCATAACAATAAATACGCATTAGGTGGAAATTGAGTTATGAGTGCACAGTCAGCACTTTTTGCACGATGCTTTCGTGTTGCAGACTTTGTCTGGGGGATAAATACATTTGATGTCTGGCTTTCTTTTTATGTGCATGGGGATTGAGGCCCCTCTAGAGAATTTACCGTGTAGAAATAGGCTTAAAAGGATGTCAAAGTTCGTTGCCTTCCGCTTGGGTACTTTCGAGACGGAAAAGTTTTCTACTCAGTAGCCTTCAGGGGAAAAGGTCGATGAACGACCCCAAGAAAAAGTAGTCTAGACATATTTCCAAAGTGCATCCATCATATTAAGACGGATTTAAACATAAAATATCCTTAAACTTCAGACTCCAGTTGGCCCATCAACGGCGAATCCGACCCCCGCCACGTGCCCCTGATCGCCGGCCTCGTCTCCCTGTCCATCGCCTGCGCCTTCGTCGCCCTCATCACCACCGTCTGCCTCGTCGTCGTCTGCAGACGCAAGGGCGGGCCAATCACGCAGCCGCAGGGCCCCGCCCACTGGTCCACAACCGTCACCGTGACGCCAGAGTGCAGACCGAGGGATGTGGGCATGGGCGCCAGTACGCATGTGGGCGTGGCTAACGGGCATGGACATGGCCCGCCCACATTGAGCAGGAACGGTGCGAGGAGCTCTCAGAGTCACACGACGGATCATGCTGACCGGATGGCGCTCATTGCATTTGCGGATGGCGCACAGGTAAGAGAGAAGGTGCGTGTGAAATGGACGTCATATGGATAGCAATTAACATCCACTCCTCTTTCGTATTTTAGCAAGTGACTCTCCCGAGCTACGAAGAGGCGTTGAGAGACACCTGCCCACCGAGTAGCGTCATCAGAGGTCACGTTCGCGCGCACTCTGACTACGACAACCCGGCCGCTATCACCACCCTAAACGGTCACTACCGATACAACGGCCGCACAATCCCTCAGCAACGAGATGCAAACGCCCGCACTCAGGGGCGCAGCAGCAACCACCGGAGTGGACGCAGCAGCAGTAGACACCAGCAACAACAACTGCAACAGCACGCCTCCGATGTGGAGGTACGCAGTAGGATGCACCAACAAGTGGACAACGGCGACGCAGTGTCTCACCACTCAGTACATGCGTGGCCACCCACTCGTCAGGGCCACGGTCGCCGACGCGGGCACCGCAGTGGGGGCAGCGGCGTTGCCAGCAGCAGCGGCGGCGAGCCTGACGCGCTGAGCGACTCCATGTCGCACAACTCGATCCAGGTGTGGCCGTGTCGCCAGCAGAGCTCTCAGAGCACCTCGCTTAGATCTTCCTCCGGCTCGAACGGGTCCGCGGTGTCCAACTGCGCTGACCTGGCCGCGGACGGGGGTCAGTCGAGCGCGATGGCGAACGGGGAGGTCACCTCGCAGACCACGGCGACGACGACCGCGACGGAAGCGTCGTGCACGAGTCAGACGCCGTCCTGCCGTGCACTGGCGGGGTCTCTGGCGTCGTTTGATGCGTCTTCCGGGATCAACACGGAGGGTGTGCCGCTGTTGGAGGAGAACGAGATGGAGACGACAGAGGGGAGCAACTCGTCGGTGAGCGGCGATACGGGAAGTGCAACGTATAGCGAGGCCAGCTCAAGAAACGCCTAGGATGGCTAATAAAGAAATATATATCTTACCCCAGGTTAATCTTACCTTAAAACAGCGCACCCCATGCATGTAGAAATATAGTTAATTTTATAGCTTGCGAGTGTATAAAGTTCTAGTACAAACTACATTGTAGCATTATGTTGGAATGTACGAAGTTAGCTGGAAGGATGAAGAAGAAATTTGATCTATATTTTGGCACTTAAAATGAACGAAAGTACCCTGCAATTACTCATTGTATTGTGTTGTACCTGAAGAAAAAGTATATATTCTATTATAGTTATTAATACGAAAATTAATATATATCATCATATATTATATGGTTAATTCTTCTAAATTGGTTATATAAATACGCAATCAAAAGCAAACCAAATCCACTACGTAGCAAAATTTGTACCGCATAAATACAAAATTTACGAGACAATAAAAAGTTCTAGGATGTGCTTATGTGCGCCTAAATGACTAAGTATGAAGGTTCATATACTTAACACATATTATAAATGTTAAACATCTACTTAAATGCAAAACACGAAAAAAATAAACCAATAACAATTACATCCCTTTTTGCCTTATTTATTGGACAATTTTTTTAAATCGTCATCCATCCTTGCATAGCATATTATAGTACATTATACTTTAACTATTGATACAATTATCCTGTTAGTTCCTCATTGAGTCATTTTCCTCTCCTCCTGTTCTCAGCAGTATCCTCAGTATCCTCACTACCAGCAAACTGCAGCTCACAACTGCCACATTTGAGCTTGTATCTCCGTCTGAAGGAGAACTTGGATCGGTAGCAGATGCACTGAGACTCCCCTTGAGAGCTCTGAAAACTATGGCAGTTAATCTTTGTAACCGCTAATAACTACGAATCATCATACCTGATCGCAAATCGCCCTCGCAGTCTCCACAGCTATGATCTTACTGGACATCTTCTTCAGCTGAGCCGTTTCTTCACCCCCGCCAAAGTTCTCATCATCTGGTGGGCTGTCTGTCGCCTCACCAGGCTCAACCGGGGCAGGCTCAGTCACTCCGGGCCCTTCCTGAGTCCCATCACAGGGGTCGTCCTGGCCGGTGGCAGGGTACCACGTGATCTGGCCGACAGCATCGCAGAACCGTCTGAAAATGGCGGAGGTCCCATGTGGTTGGGTGATGGATAGGATAAGACAGGAGAGTAGGAAAGTTCTTCCTGGCTGCATGTTATGAGTGGTTGTGTTGGTATGAAAGTAGGAAGCAGACCTTTTATATGCACACATTTCTAAGGGACATTAGTCATTTGGGCCTTTCCTGGGTTGATTGTATGCCCAACATTTTCCCGATAGATTGTAGTCCTTTCAAGTATGCTTTGAAGAGTTGAGTCATACGTGTAGAAAAGCGCTCTCGTCATGCCTATTTATGCAAGTGTGGCAACAGTTTAGGAAAGGCCCAGTTCAAACAGGTGACTCATGGATATCGGATGTACTCACTTTTTCAATTAATTGGTGCAAAGTGTTACATTTCTACCGTCACGTAAAGTAGATATATTTTATGTCAGTCATGCCTGCATTTAGCGTACTATTCTTTAAGAACTTAATTACTCCACATTATAGCCTAATTTAAAGATGGCTCGTAAAATTAAAGAGGTGGTAAAGGGCGCTGTTATCATTAAATCTAACCGTCTGTGAAGTGATCGAACTTGACCTCAAATTAAAATACCGGGACGTGACAAATGCAGTTGCATCGTTTTATGAAACGTTTAAGTCAAAATGAAGTTATAGTTTGAGTCTTACGTGAAAAACTACGAAGCGACAAAATCTGACTTTAATGGTTCAATGAAGCTACGTCGAAACAAAGCAACTTAGCCAATTATCATCAGCATACTTTCCCAAATTTCTCCACCATGTACAATACCCTTTTACGCACTTTTTGCATCGTTGTATATGTACAGAACAGCAAAAAACAGGAAGAGCTTTGCTGAAAATTGTGCGAAACCAATCGGGAGGAAGGAAAAGTACGAAACAAAATATGAAGGCTACAAAGACAATTTCCTTGATCTGTCAACGCCGTTCCATTTATTAGACCAACAATAATCTCTTTAAAGTCATGGTCAAGACTCGCATTCAACCTTCACCCATTGCAAATATTCAAACACACTGAAATCACAAATCACTCGTCCATGAGTTCCTCAAAGAACCTCTCGAGTAGCAACCGTTTGAGGTCCTCCCGCTCCCGGGCGGGGATCCGGAGGTTGTTGGTCGCCTCCTCGATCTTTAACCGGAGCAGGTTGCCCCCAAGGCGAGGTGTGTGGCTTCGAGATTGAAGGCTGTCAAGACTCGGTTCTGGTTGTTGTTGCTTAGGTGGTGGTGGTTGATCAACGCGGAATTGTAGTGCGCAAGGGTCAACACAAGAGCCGCACTCAAGGCGGTAGTCGGAGCTCATCGGGCTGACACGGACGCAGACACACCGGTTCTCATCGACCTCAGCCTAGAATCAAAATTTGAATTTCCCGCCAAAATATAAAGAAAATTCTTCTTACGCTTTCACACATTTTCCGTTTCATATCCGACTTTGCATGCTTGGAATCGAAATCCTCTGATATGACGAGGCCAGCCGGCATGTGACACGGATCCAGCGGGCCGGACGCTTCAAACCACTCCACCGTCTGCAGCCGCGTCCCCGCGGCCTTTGGCACGATGCGGTGCAACTGCGCCCTCCGCCCACCGCCACTACCGGCTGCACTCCCCGTCGCACCGTGCAGCAAGAGGGCGTTCCAGTGGTTGCGGTTGTTGAACTTGATGGCGATAAAATGGTTAAAACTATATCTCAATCCGTCAATTTGCCGATTATTACCTGGGATAAAGTCGTTGTCGCCGATAGAAGAAGCATCCAGAGGGAAAGTAGTCGTCGTTGTGAGTAATTCATGTTATGTCTCACTTGAGCTGGTCTGAGAGCGACAACGGCACGAGAGGAACTGAATCGTGAACTAATTTCTTTTTTAACTGGTCGATGGAGGAATTTGAAAGATCGGTGAACACGCCTCTGGAGGAACGTTTCGCGTGCGGTGATGTTGGACACCGGCATAAATGCGTCAACAGCGCGTAAGAGGAGGAGGAGGATAATAAAGCCATAAATGCGTCTCCAAATAGAGGCTTTCGGAAAGTTGGTATTATTACATCGAAGAGGCGGGAATGGGAGATTGAAACTTGATGCTGGTGTATCAAGTAGCTAATGGTATTTTACGTAATACGCTGTGACTAGACAAATAAAGTTTGTCTCCAGGCGTATGTGATGGCAATAAAATGCACTTTTAAATAGAAAAGATCAGCTCGACATTGATGCAACCCATGTAGCGTATTGAAATTCAGTAGGTCACTAGACAGTGACATTTATTTGTTATATCATCGTTGGGTAACTTTGAGAACTAAAAAGGTTCACCCGAATTTACCCTCCTTTAAACAAAAATATATTCCACACATCATCTCAACTGAGCCTTTTAACCACAAAAGCCCTCTTTAACCATAGGCAACTGCATAGACAAAATATGAATTTTCCACGGACCCGAACGTTTCACTCGAATCCCTTTATACCGTCTCCTCATTATCACAGCCGACATACCCGATGACCTCATCTTTCATCCCTCCATGGGCTCCTCATCACTGTCCCCATCCTCAGCCCCGCCGTCCCTCTCCTTCCTCTTGTTCTGCAGCCGCTGCATCTTCTCCTCCAGCGCCCTCACCCCGTCTTCGCCCTCCTCCTGGCAGACCTGATCGTACTGCATCTTGAAATCACTCGGCAGGGCGCCGTACATGCGCGCCACCACCGCCAGCACGTGCGCCTTGGACACCTGCTGCTCAGCGCGCGGGCCCCAGCGGATCTCGAACTCGGGCGGGGACTCCGGATCCGCGGCCGGCAGCTCCACGATGCGGAGCCACAGCTGACGCTGCGACCACTCGGCGAAGATGAGGTGGCGGATGTTGCCAAAGGTGGACTCCATGCCGCGGCGCTCAGACTCGCTGAGGTCGTCGTCAGTGTCGTCACGGGAGTCCTCTGCGGCTTGGGACAGCTGCTGCGTGCGACGGCGGCCACCACCGGCGACAGAGGCGTTGAGGCGATCACGGGAGGAGTGGTACACGCCCACACGCCTGAAAATAAAGATTATCGTAACTACAAATACATTTTAAACGTTAATAATGTGCCTTACTTGAGGAAATCGAAGAGCACCTCCTCCTTGACGACGCCGTCGTTCATGTAGATGAGTCCGAGCACTGCGAAGAGCAGCCCCATCCTGGCGTCCTCCTCGGGGCTGAAGCTCACGTGCGGGTGGTCGGGGTCCTCGGCAATCTTGTTGACGAGGACGAAACCCTTGGATTCCTAAATTACGTCATCATTAAGCCATTCATAATGCACTATCCTGATATTCTTTATACCTTCTTCCCGTCCTTGTTAACGGTGATCTCCATGAGCTTGACCCCGAAGACCTTGAGTAGCGTGTGCTGTGTCCGCTCCCATGCCTGGTCCTGCAGCTCCTTGGCCTTGCCCGTCAGCGAGACCGTCTTGTACAGATCAGACTTCTTCAGGGGAACGTTCTTGCCAGCCTAAAAGAATTAAGAAGGATCGATCTCGACAGGACTTTGGAGCTCAAGTTGGTTTTTCTTCTCACCTGCGCCATGATGGTGAAGACGAGGTCGCCCTTGACGGCGTCGACGTCGGCGTCGGTGAAATGGGACTGGCCGCCGCGGGGCATGCTGGGATCGGCTGGGTCGAGGGAAATCGAAGAAAGGAAACTTCACCGTCTCGGAAAAGGTCCTTGCAAAACAAATTGTTTTGTTTTGATTTTTGATTTTTGATTTTTTCAGGGGTTCAAAAATATTGCGCGGAATATCAGGGGGCACAGATTGGCACAGAAAAAGTCGTTTCCAAAGCCAGGATATAATTTAGTCGCGGTCAGTCGCAGTCAACAATTAATAAATATTTAAAAATTACCTTGATCAACTATGGTACAGTAGATTAAATAACTTCAGTTAAAGTGTAACGTCAACGAAGTCAAGGATGCCCTGAATTCAAAGTTCCATTAAAAAATAATCATAATGTGTAATATTAGCTAGTTAAAACTTAAAAAAGTAATAAGTTACGACATCTGGCCTGTCATTTCATCCTGTTACGCACTCTTAGTAACAACAGTTAAGTATCACTTTATCATCATTGCCCTCATACTTATACTTTAACTTTGCGAAACTACATCTCAAACTGTCCTGAAACAAAGGAACTATTCCGTCAGCATATTCTATCCTGCTCATTCATCAAAACATCCATTGAGTATAAAACTGGCCCGAGTACATTAGTTGCTTCAGTAGTTCAACTACTCCCGCCCAGGACCATGAAGCTCTTCTCCCTGCTGATCGTGGCACTGGTGCCGCTTGTGGCGTTTGCCAACCCCATCCAGGAGTCTGGCAGCGGTGTGGCTGTAAGAGACTACTTTACTTCAAACCATATATTGCAGTTACAAATGATTCAATATATTACAGGACTCTTCTAACACCAACTCGCCCTTGTACAAGGTTCTGGAGAACTTTGGTACTGTAAGTATTAATGAATGAAGGCTCAATAAATTTAAGATTAATTAATGTTTTAAAAATATGTTAGTTTGAGAAGCGCGAGTACAAGACCGGCTCCACCTGGGTGTGCACCAGCAAGGAGACCGCCGAGTCTGCCGTCATCCACACCAGCGAGATGTTCTACAAGCTCTACCGCTACATTGGCGGCAACAACGAGCAGAGTAAGATTGCGTGACTCTTAAAAGGAAAGTTCCGCTCGAAATCTCCACTTGTTGCAGAGACCCGCATTCCCATGGGCGTGCCCCTCAACACCCGTCGCGCCAACACCGGCACCAACGGCCGCATCAACCGCACCATGTGCATCTACATCGGCGGCGTGTTCCCCAACCAGAACACCGCCCCTGAGCCAAGGACGACGCCGTCTTTGTCATGACCGCCCCTGAGATGATTGTCTACACCAGGGAGGTTGGTGGTTACATGACTGATGCCGGCTGGCTGGCTGAGAAGAAGGCGTTGGCTGCGCTGGTCAAGAGGAGTGGGCTGGGATACCGCTCTGATGAGTTCTTTACAAATGCCTATGATGCACCCTGGAAGTTCTGGAGCAGGAGGAATGAGGTGTGGCTCATCAGCGAGTAAATCAAATCCTAAATAGATATAGTGTAAATTATTTAACTTATCTTTATTATTATTTAACTTTATTATCCTGCTTATTAAATTAAATGTTGTAGATGTAGGGCAAAAATATATTATTTTGTATAAAGCTTCAGGGATACACACAAGACTTACCAACACCTCTTACTTATTTCCACAACCATTCAAATTTTGTACATCCTTGATTTGGCTATCGTCATCGTATTCTCGTATTTGTTATTCACAGTGTATGATCGATATAAATACAATGCTGTAGCTATATTGTTGGCAATATTCACAAACAGGTTTTCTCTCTGCTCATCTGCTTCCCGATTGCGTGTAGTATTGGACTTTGTTCGGGTGGAGAAGAAACTATCATGTAATAAATATAGCAAGCAAATACAATAATTGTTCCAACATATACGTATTATTACTAGACTTTTAAATATTCTTTTCTATTATTTTACCTTAAACCCTAAGTGTGAATGCAATAAAGTACGTAGACATTAGTTAGTTCCTCGAAATTTCACGCTTCGGTCACTCACCAGCGGCGTTATGCAAGAGACGTTTGAGCACGAATTCAACAATGCGACGCGATTTCATAACTCCCCAAACTTACGTAAATGGGAAATTTGTCTTTTGTTTTAGAATAAAACACGGTGCTGAATCAGTATTTCCATTAGATTGAGATCGACTTCCGGAGCAGCAAAGTGTTAAAGTGTTTAAAATTAAGCTGTTCCTTAATTCAGTTTATAATTTGTAACATAATGAGACTGGGCCTAATTATTGTTGTTGTGTCTCTGCCTGCCTTGGCATTGGCTTTACCGACACCCCAGGACGAATCTTCCGCTGATAGTTGGGCAGACCGAATTAAGAAAGCTGTAAGTTGCACTAAACGACTTCATAGAGCTCTAAACTACATAAATACTCTTCTCCAGATGACATCAGCCAAAGAATTCGTCAAGAACTTCACAGGAGGAGATGAATACGAATCCCCACCATACACAGTCGTTCAAGAGTTTGACGGGGTAATTTTGACATTATTAAAGAGTTTATAAAAACCTAAGTCTAATTTACTTAATAGTTTGAAGAGCGGAAATACGAGGGTGGCCTGAACTGGGCATGCACCAAGACTACCGCCACTGTCGGCAAACGCGCCACCGTTCGAATGTTCTGGAAACTGTTCAAATACATCCAAGGCGCCAACGAGAACGATGAAGAGATCACCATGACCGTGCCCGTCAGCATGGAGCGCATCCCGGCCAACTTCAACGGCATCGAGGGTCGAGATATTGACGACGAAGAAGAGCGAGGCATGTGCTTCTTCATCGACGCCGCGCACCAGGACAGCCCACCCTTGCCAACGGACAGCAACGTCTTCATTGAGAACCGTCCTGAGATGACTGTGTACACGCGGACGGTTGGCGGCTACATGAATGAGAAGAAGTGGGTGGCGGAGAAGGAGGAGTTGATGGTGTTGGTCAAGGGGCAGGGGCTGGATGTGGAGGCGGGGCGCTACTTTGCTAATGGGTATGACTCACCAATGAAGTTCTGGGGGAGGAGGAATGAAGTGTGGCTGGTGAAGGAGTAATTCTTATCCTATCAGTATTAAATTAATATGGTACTAAAATATAACTCTCATTACTTCCTATTGGAGTTCTCTATATGTATTGTTGCTGTATATATCATTCACATTGCTCCATTTATTTATTTTCTTTTGTGATCCACCTTATGTAAGCATCAACATACATCATTTGATTGATTGTATGGTCATCATGCAAACTGAAATCTGCTATAAAGCTCTCTCAAATATACCAGTTAGCATCAGTTCCTCATTGATACTCCAACATGAGACCTTCATCTGCATTTATCCTTGTTGTTGCATTGCTGCCATTAGTCTTGGCTAAGCCCCCTGGACCCGGGGAAGAGGGAAAGGAGGATGGCCCCATGGATAAGTCTAAGAGTCCAGGAGCCAGGATTGTCCAATATGCCGTAATTTAGCTTACTTCAGTTGGTTATCAAATCATACTTTATTTAACATTGCCTTAGGTAAAAACTGCCAAGAAAGTAATCTTCTCTGGCAGAGAGAAGTACGAGACAGCACCATATACTGTCGTTGCCGACCATAAAATGGTACGTAGAAAAACTTTAAGGCCCCTTTTAAAACTACGTACAAACACCATATAATTGCATTGGTATCCTAGTTTGAGGAGCGGGAATACCCTGGTGACCTGTACTGGGCTTGTACCCAGAGAACTTGCAAGACTGGTAGCATCTCTCCCTTCCAATTCTGGAAGCTCTTTGCATACATTCAAGGAGAGAATGTTGAAGGTAATATTGAAAGGCATAATAATGTTTAAACTCTATAATGCTTAATGCTATCCAGGTCGTAAGATCAACATGACCACCCCTGTGACTGTGGAACGTGCACTTATTGATGATGAAATTACCACCTTTGATCCCAAGGGGAGGAACATGGGGAAGACGCCTGAGACCCTCAACACCATGTGTTTCTTCATTGGCATGGACAACCAGGCCAACCCACCTACACCGCTTGATGACTCTGTGTACCTTGAGAAGCGCCCCGGTATGACCATCTACACTAGGAAGATTGGTGGTTATCTGTTTGCCAGCAAGTGGAACACTGAGCGCAAGAGGATGATGCGCATGGCCAAGGCCAAGGGGATGGAGTATGAGACTCAGCGCTACTTCATGGCTACTTATGATGCTCCAACCAAGTTCTGGAATAGGCGTAATGAGGTCTGGCTGATTAAGAAGAACAATGCCTAGAGAGGGCACAATGTCAATACTATTCAATAGTTAAATTGGGGGAACAATAAAAAATCAGACTAAAACAAAATTATTCCTTGAAATGGTGTTGCTAATTAAATAGTTAAAGCTGTAAAGAATGTAAAGATTATTGCAGAAAAGAAATATGAAAATGCAGTCATTAAAAAACTATTGCTCTTCTTCTCTTATTTCACTCATTTATGTATTCAATGACTACAGTAACTGTTTATATACCATTTTTTGCAAAGAAAATATATTTTTCATTAATATTAATCTTCTATCTAATATTATCATTCACATGCAATTTTTCACAATTATGCCTAACAGGCTGTTTATTAATTACTAAATTAATTTTCTAAAGCAATTAATATATACAGATAACAAAATCCTGAACAATGGAATTGAGATGTATAATGTGTAACCATTTGTGACCCTGTAACCAAACCATCCTAAACAATAAATGCGATTATCACAGTAAAAAAAACAAAATCCTAATTATCAGTTTAAAAAATCGTTCAGGGAATGAATGTGGCAGGTATTAGTTATTCACGGCGCTACTTTTACCAGAAAAATCAGGTAAAATCAAGGGTATGTAAGGGGAGGTTTGCTTGCAGAGGGAAAACGTTTGAATTTTCCTCATTTCCCGCGCTCATTTCATAGCACAAATGTCTCATAAACGTCTCATAGGGCTTACAGACTCAGCTTTCAGGCAGCTTGCCTTAAAGTCGTCAGCAAGCAACCCTATTTTTCTTTTATAATAACCTTGGGTAAAATATAAATTGCTTTAAACGAGTAAATAAATGATAATTGAAGTTTACTAAGCTGAAATAGTTGTTTGATTCCGGTTCACAGTTTCACGTAGTTTGTGGCTAATATCTTATTAATAAGCGTTTTATTTAATAAACATTTGGGTGGCACTTCTACAATATATAAAACCCGGCTGGAACCTTATCGTCAAATTTATTCCAAAATTAAGTAGTATAAGTTTAACCCAAAGATGTGGACTAATCCAAAAGGGGTTTGTTGCCACGCGTAGAAAATGTATTTCCCTTTGACAAACAGCATGTACCAGTCTGTGATAATATAGCAAATCCAGCGTCAAAATCTCCGTTCCAGGAGAGGGTCGATTACCATATGGAAACAGCGCACTGCATCATACCGTAACAAGACTCAGGCAACTTTCATAACTTTAAATGGGTATTGTCTTCCTTCAATCATGAATCCGGATTGAACAATATCCGTCTATTCACAAAGCATTCTTCCTTGCTTGCATGTTTCAACAATACATAATATACATGAATCTGTCTATAAAACCCTCTCCCATTTGTGGTAGTCATCATCAGTGGCAGAGTAGATACAGCCATGAAAACAGCTCTGATTTTCCTCTCAGTCTTGGCGTTGAGTCTGGCACAGCGCTACGGTGACAGCGAGGAGAGCTCCGAGGAGTCCGGCTTCTTTTCCGATGTGGTACGTTTTACTGATAATACAATTGAATAATGAGTTGATGAGCCTATTTATGTAATAGAAAGAGGAGCTAATCCGCCAGTATAAGAAACACACCAACAGGAACAACTATGAGACACCGGCGTACAATGTGGCAAAGGACCATGAAGAAGTAAGATGCCAAATGTGTTATTCTGAAAGTCTAGAAAAAGAAGTTTATTACAGTTTGAGGAGAGGACTTACCCAGATGGCCTGAAGTGGGCTTGCACCATTAGGAAGACCAGATCCGGTGGGCTCAACATGGGAGAGTACTGGAAGCTCCACAAGTACATCATGGGGGAAAACAAGGAGGGTAGGGTCACCAATATTGACTGGTGATGGACGTTTCGTACAACATTTTATTTGATAATAGGCATCAGGATGAAGATGACCATTCCTGTGATCATGGAGCGCACTCTGGTGGAGGCCCCCAAAGAGAAGGGATTCGATGCCATGAACGAGCACGGCGTGCTGCCCCTCTCCACCAACTCCATGTGCTTCTTCATCGGAATGGAGCACCAGGAAAACCCACCCACACCGCTCAATGACGCCGTGACCATTGTGGCCCGTCCCGGTATGACCATCTACACCAGGGAGGTTGGTGGCTACCTGTTTGAGACCAAGTGGAACAGGGAGCGCCGTAACATGATGCGCATGGTTGCGGCCAAGGAGCTGGAGTATGAGAAGGACCGTTATGTGATTGCCACGTATGATGGTCCTCATGTCTTCTGGAAGAGGAGGAATGAGGTTTGGGTGATGAAGCCGACCATTAAGAAGTAGATGGTGACATTTAATTCAAAAGCTGAGAATAAAGCACGTTCTCCGTCATTAATTCATATTGTCACCTTTTCTTCTCCGCAATACAAAGTTGTCCGTTATTTAAGTTTGCATTGCTCCAGCAACTTTTTCCCCCTTTCCTCCCAACGGTAATCGATAATAATTGTCTTAGCAATGCACTTAAAAGTTGATTAAATTAGACTCGTTATATGCTCGAGGCTAATTATTTCTTCTTTACTACGTCTAAGCCGTTCTTTATGTGTACAAACATAGCACTTTTTATAATCACAGTCCTATAATTAATGCAAAATCAAACTTTTCTTGCTTCTTAGAACTTGATGAAAAAGTTACACTTTTGAAATAATAGGACCACACACATCCAAACCACATTAAGATCTAATGCATTTTTAAACACATTTAGTGCAGTTTTTAAGTCACAAGTACGCTTTAACTGCGTCAAACCGGGAACGGCGTATACAGGTTGAACAATTCAATTTTCACATTGAAGACATTCAAATGCAACTGGAAGCACCTCAAAGGGATAAAAAGGTTAAAAGACGCTTTTTATGCAGTTCGGACGCATATTGAACAAAAATTCATATGCTCAGTGACACATGAACAAGCTCGTCGTTATTAATGGCATCAAAGAAACGAGAGATCAATACAACCTTTTTGTTTAATCTTTGAATGGTCTTTAACAACAACCCTCTTTTCCTTTCATAGCTGCATTTCTGTTAACAGTTGCACGTTAAGAAAGGATGCAATAAAAGAAAGGGAACGTATTGCTCTTTGTTTCAACTCGATAATGCAATCGGGCAATTGCTAGTCGCACTTTATCGGAAGGCTGCTGCCTACTACAAACTACACGTTCAGGGTTGCCATATTGTGCTTAACTTGTGCCGTTTTACATTAACGTTTTATAGCCTACTAGACCACTTAAGGTAACCCTGTCCTTCTCAAGAAGCAGCCGACCAATTACAGGCCTACTTTCCTTTCCACAACTCCTCGATAAAATAACTTTTGCGAGGTGCAAATTTCCAAAGTGCATTTTCTCTCTCTTTCTCCGCCGCCGCTCAAGATGCTCGATGGCCTTTTACCTTAATCAGGCATCAAATTAGATTTTTCTTTTTCTTACATCGCAAATTGCTCGGGCACGATGTTGTTCTTTCTCTCTCGGAGCTGCCATATCTTTGTGAAATGAATATTGCAATGTGTTTGCAGTAGGATGTTTGCTGCATTCAGTGCATAAAATGCGTTTTGATTGCATTTATTGTGCATATAATTCCATCATTGAAAACTGATATCTTATTGGCGGTATCCCATAAGAGATGAAACCAAGATTTTTTGCAATAATATTACAAGGAAAGACAGGGTGTGTAGGCCTGATATATTTTTTCCTGGACATTGCCGGGAAATCATTCTGACGGAATCAGCCTCTGTAATCAGACCATAAAGCAAAAAAAGACCAGCCCAAAACATACAAAAATGGAAGTTATGGAAAAATCCTTCTTTCAAATCTCCTAGATCCTGTCTTGCCTCCCGTAATGACTAAAGTCACTTCAAACTTTTTAAAATAGCACAATGAAAGTGCTCAATACAGTACTTTAATTTTGTTAGTTTGTTGTAGTGTATGTCCCAACATTGGTTCCACTTTCAATCGTGTCCCCCTGACTCGTGACATTGATGAAGCACATCGCTTTGATCCCCAGAACCACAAGATCATATTCTACAATCTCACGGGCAAGACGGATCTTCTGCTTTGACTCCTCGGGACAATGGTAGTTGAACATGCAGCAGTAGCCATTTTTAGAATAATGCAGGGCATAATAATAATACTACATAACAATAAAATTGCACTTTCCTCCTGCTGCAAGTGCAATTGTTTGAAAGGGGAGATTCCCCATTTTGATCTGTGAAATACAGCGGCTGTAAAAAAAGGCAGATGGAAATCTCAGCAGCAGTGATCTGTCTCGTATTGTAGACCGACTTTATTACATTTCCGCGGTTTTCCTGAAGATTTATTGAATCTTCATTTCGTGAGCTTGTTACGTATTATGCTAACAGCACTGCAAAAAGTGTATATTCAACGCTGCCAAGTGCGTTCTAACAATGGGGTATTTTGCGGCTTTAAAATGCTCCGAATGTTGTTCTGAGTGACGTGTCTGAAATGCATTTTCCCCCATTTTCTTTTTAATTTCGGGCAGTCGTCCTGAGACTGTCTTCTCAGAGAAGGGTTTCTAAAACATATGCGTTTTAGCTCAAAATATTATGGAAATCTGAAGAGCTCGTTTGTTTAGCATTGCATTTGGCCTATAATAACCACAGTCTCATCTTAATACACGTTCTCAAGCTTTCTAGATTGTTTTAGAAACCCAATTCGTAGATCTTGGAAAGAGAATGGGCGCTGCAGACCTTCCTAACAAAGGAATCGGCCCGGGGGAGAAAGAAAAAAAAGATTATTCTCATTTTATTTCCATGAAAAAATGCACGGAAAAAATGCAGCCGAATTTTGACGCGAAGCATCAAAAATGCGTTTTTAAATTAACACAGTGCTTCGCTTTTAAATTGAACTTTCAACGGTGGTCACGAATAAGGAAAATGTATCAGATATATTGTTCAGTTAATTAATTTATTATTAATTTATACTTGTTGTGATATGACCTTTTCTACTGATGACCTGGCTGGAAGTACACATGACGCACGAAAACTAATCTTGTTTTAAAAGTCAAATTATTTGAATGGAATATCTGTCCATAAAGTTTTTAACATTGATAAAACTTCAATGATAGAAAAGTCCATGAACCTTGCAAGGTACGTTAATTCATTGTCTATGACGCAAATTAATTAGAACTATGGATCCATATGCTGCTAGAATAAGAGTTAGGTAATTATCAGACATTCCAAACGGTTTGAGGTTCAATTCTGGCGTACTTTTATGAAAGCTTTTAAGACCTTTCATAAAAGCATCAAATGCAAAAACCAGACTTAAGATTAAAAGTAGGAGTTTCAGTCTGCAATGCATTATTAAGTGTCGATATTTAAGTTCCCATCGGCTATTGCGAATTAAGTGCGCGCGAATAATTTATTGGGAAACAAATAAATTGGCTTTTTTCCTCGTTGGCGTTTACCGTCAGAGTCTGATCATGTAGATAGCGGATGCAAAACATTGAGTTTCCTTTAACCCGCTCTAGCATTATTGTATATTTCAATCATCTCTGTTCGTAAACTCATCCTGACAGCATAACAAAATACACCAGTATTCTATGCAAGGTCTTATTACAAGTTAAAATGCATGTAATTGAGATAAACAACAACAATAACAACATATGTATAGACCGGTGAGTTGAGAGCCGATTTCTGCCAATAAATCATACACCTCCTACTGGACTCCCAGCATGATCATAGATATTGGCCAATGGGGAGCTCAATTGTTCAAAAAAAGAAGGAGAAGAAGAAGAATGCACTTATTATGCTTAAAGCGTGCTTGCATGTTGCACTCCAATACATTAAAGAAGGAGGATATTAATGATATACGGCCTTGTGCCACAACGGTGCTATTGACACGTTTAGTGATTGTAATTGCATGTGCAATTGTGCAATTATGTGCCTTACAGCACCGAAAACTTCGCTTGAGAACAAGACTATTTTTAGAGGAAGGAGAAGGGTAATTTTTGGTCAATTTTAATATAATATCGTGAGAAGGGAAGTCAGTTTTATTGCTTTCAATCTACTACCAGACTGGAGTTTGCGCCATTTTGTTGTTGTGTGTGGATACAGCAATTTAAGTGTAGGAGGCGGGAACGGCATATCAATCAAAGAAACGGGAACTACTTGAAGAAGTAAGCGGGAGAAAAGAAGGCTAGCCACGAGCTCCAGTAATTGCCTTGCAAAAAGAACACATCGGCAGGGGTGCCACAATACAAAACCAGATCATAAATACATGTATATGTTATGTAAAATATAGCATCCCTATTAATGGTCATTTAGCTTGCAATGGCAATGTCGAGACATATTATAAACCGCATCACAGACACCGAAGAAAAATCTTTTGGTCACATTGCATCGCTGTTAAATGTGCGGCTGTACCATAAAAAAGGTCCAGACTTGGGAGAGAAACAGAAGAGGAATCCACATTTATTTTCATAGTCTGACCATGTTGCTACAAAGTCTCGTTTTTTCGCCATCGCCCGCAGCGAGCATATCAGCAACAGCAAGATTTTGGCATGCAGTTTCGGCGGAGATTTGTTACGGTCAAAAGTATGGGCTATTCCTCATCGGGGGCTGGAATTATATGGGAAGGAAAATACTTGCACGATACTACATCGATTTTTCCTTGCCAAGAGGTGTAAATGTGCTGTGGAGAGCATCTTATGGTCAAGAAACCCACGCATATGGATAACATACACATTCCAGGTCCATAGAACCAGATCTCTCCTTTTAAAATGCAAAGGAGCCCTTCTTCTCTTGTCGTGAGTGCAAAGTGAAAACTGCAGCAGCAGCAGTCATCCTTCTCCTCTCTGGATGTTCCTCCCAAGGCTAGACATATTAAATTGCACTGGTGAAAAAGGAAATGCAAGAACAATACACACAAGGAGAGTGGCAATAACATAAACAACGTCCAATGTTACATCAGGAAGGAAGATCAGCACAATATTCAACAATGTACATGCACAGGAGGACATAAAAATGCAATGTGCACCTCTAGGACTGCTGTGCCGTCTCTGATTGTACTTCAAAGAGATCATTTGGATGTGAGCAAAGTTCTCTTTTTGCTCTCAGAAAGGGTCTCATTTTACTGTCTCTGTGATCTGCAGCTCTCGTGACTGCATGCTTCAAACTCTGATCGACGTGTAGGCCTAAGAGACGACGACTCCTCTTCCGAGAGACTCCTCCAAGTCGGAGGAGGAATTCAAACATGTCTAGAGCTCCCTTGACGAAAAGTGGAAGAGGAAAATGATGTCTTGTAGCAAAAACGAGCTGCATTCTTCTTCTTCTTCTCGCTCGGAGCTGTAAAGAGAAAATTACCCTTCTTTTCTTTCTTCTTGCAGTCTCAAAAATGACGTGAGCACGGATTTTTGTTTTCTGGCCATGAGACGCGAAACAACAACAATCTCTGGGGAGCATCGTCTGAGCTGAGTTTAAGACGCTTTATTTAACCATTGCAAAGCTCAGTCCAGTTAATAGTTCATCAAGAAAACCGGTCTCAGTCCTCTCTCCATGTTCCCTAGGCCCTCCCACCATTATTACTACGATTATTATTATTTTCTTCTTGTTTGTTTTTCTCTCTCCTCACGTTTTTCCACTTGTGGCTCCTCAGCAGCTGCCACTGCTTAGGCCTGAGCTGCATCACCATCCTACTCATCAGCGTGATGAAACGTGTTTGAACCCGAATGCAGCCGACTGACGTGATTGCACACAGCAGGGATGCCGGTCTAATTAACAATAAATTCAATGTCAACCCTGTGTGTCTCTGGGCGATAGAAGAAATCAATTATCCAGCAGCAGCCAACAAGAAGAAAGAGTTTCACTTTGGAAGCCAACGGCATGAAGAAGAAGAATGCTGTCCTCTCTACAACTGAGTCGTCGTATACCGGTTGCATTGTAAGATCTTTCTCATGGGTGGTCTGGGAGTCTTTTTAAGGGTCATGAAAATACTTGAACATTTTCTTCCGAGAGTGGCATTTTAAACCCTGCCTGCTTCCATTTTCTACAAGGCCCCCCTTTTCCTTCTGATAGATAAAAACGTTTTATTGTGCAGTCCAAGCGTTTGTAAGCCAATTCCATCATCATAAATTAGTCCTTTCTGCCTCCATGATATATTTTAACGACATTTTTGCAACAACTTTATATCTCTTCCGCACCCTCGTGGTATTTTTCAGACTTTTAATCCTGTTTTATAGCTGTTCGCAGCATGTGAATAGGGGAAACTTTTTGGCTTGATAAAACCTCATGATACGAAAACCCATCGGGAAATCAAGCCTGTCTGCGGCGACGTTTTCACCCAGTGACCATTTGTCAAAATATATTCGCACAGAAATGTAAATTAAGCTCAGCCCGCCCTCCAATTGTGTGCATTTTTTCGTATGTGTAAATAAATGAAGTTTTTTTTCCGACTGGGCGGGAACACGAACAAAGGAAGCGCTATGGGTGACACACAAACTCCCTAGGGAAAGAGGGATAAATTTGTCAAAAGCATAGACGTCTAATTGGCTGCAGAGAATACAGAGGTAATATCATATTGACCTGTGGAAGTACGCATTTTCTCCCAGTCTTGCTTCCGCGCCATCTAACGGTTCAATTCTAAACTACCATCCAAACAATAACAAATCGGACGGGGAGGGAAAACTGGCGGGCTCACGATAAAAATTACAGTTGGAAAATATTATCTTAATCTCCTAAACCATAATATAAGTGACCTAATTACTGTTAAATAATGCGTTTATTTTTGTATAAAAAAGTCCCTATATAGCTTCATATACAAAAGTACCCACTTTTATATAATATACGTATAACTTGGTAAAGTCATCCAACCTGTCAACGCATTGGCAAACGAGGCAGCTGCCGGTGATGGTGATGGCGCACCGGCGGCCGTAATCTGGCAACAGTGAGGTTTGTGACTGTTGTCCGCTCAGTCCGGCTAAGGCCAGAGAAGGAGGTCGTAGCCGTGGACATGGACGAGCTACAGCAAGGCAACGGAAAAGCTGCAGGGCCTGTAATACAAGAATAAGAACCTTTACTTCGCATTCCATTTTTGCTTTCACAGATAATTTC
The DNA here is from genome assembly GCA_900659605.1 of Tisbe holothuriae. Taxonomy (NCBI): domain Eukaryota; kingdom Metazoa; phylum Arthropoda; class Copepoda; order Harpacticoida; family Tisbidae; genus Tisbe; species Tisbe holothuriae. Next base: position 717 of record LR137503.1, on the reverse strand, counting down.
TTTTAAAATTATACCTTGTGCAAAAGGTGAAACGTGTCATTAGATCTTCGAGCTGGAGGTGATCTTAGGGCTGCCCAACACCATGGCAAAAATTTCTCCAGGCAATGGCGACATGGAATCGGACGAGATGGTGTCTGACCAGATGGCAATTGGTGAGGTGGCGCTCGGCGAGGTGGCGTCCGGTGAGGGCACAACGTTTCCCTGTAAAGAGAATGATCATAAAATGATGCTATTTTATCGGACAAATATGTTTGCCTTACTATTTTAATCCATTACAATTAACCGCATACTGGTCAAACCCTTCATGAACAAAGATTCCTTGCAAATGGATTTACGTCATGCCAATGAAGATTAAAGTGATCCTTGTTATGGAGGACTGGCGATGTTGGTGCTGGTAGCAAACTCACCTGATGATGTCGACCTTGCTTGGGCTGATAGAGACCTCGGAGTTGATGTGTGTGGAGCAACCGGACAGAGACGGAGGCCGCGGCTGCGGCCGCGGCCGAGCAGCAAGCAACAATGTAGCTTGTACAGTTGTAGAGAACCACTCTGAGATGGTTTACACACTCTTAACACTATTTAAATCTTCTAAAAGCACTTTATTACGAAAACATCAATATATTTAGTATATTGAGCCTGTCAGTATCATTGTGAGCCCGCCAGTTTTCTAGAATGTTATTGTTTTGGCGAAAAGTTCCAAAACGGCCACCAGGGTGC
>LR137499.1:0-21123 GCA_900659605.1 Tisbe holothuriae | reverse complement strand
ATTCTCTATCTGCGAGGGCGCGCCGCGCCCCAACTCTCCCAGCCAACCCGCGGCCCCAGAGAGAGAGAGAGAGAGAGAGAGAGAGAGAGAGAGAGAGAGAAGAGAGACTCTAGGGAATACAAGACGGCGACGACTGTCCTTCAAAAGGCAGAAACAACAACAACAGTAAGAGTGTTTTTGGACCTCGACAAGGAGAGAAAGAAAGAAGAAAGAAGACCCTTAAGGGGTTGGCAGCAGTAAAGTAAGGAGGAGGAAGGAGTTTGTACTCAGCATGAATATTAAAAACTCCGCGTTTCCTGCCGGCTGAATACACACATAAGCCACGTACACAGCCGAGCTAAGAAGATCCCCCCGCTTCGTTTGTATTCAGGACCATCAGTCAAATTTAGCCTTAAATTTTGCTCTTAACTTCTTTTGTGAGCCTGCTTTGTAAAAGGAAGAAGACACCGTCGACGTCGACAAAGGACATTATTCTCTGCAAGACGACCAAAGTTTCCTGACAAAATATTTTCTCGGCGAATATATTTGAATGATGTGTATTGCGCTGTACGTGGGATTAAGTCAGCAAGAAAAGCACGGTCGCATATATATTCTTCAAGGTCCTTTTTTCAATTGTTAAGTTTAAGTTGGCCTCAATAGGCAACGTGAAAATACGTTCAGGTTGAAAAGCTTTTTACCAAATTATATGAAAATATATATACCAGAAATGAATTCTACCTTAGTACGGTGATGTTACTGCAGCAACACGAGTACAAATATCACATGTCAGACTAATTTTTTGCACTTGGAGGAAAGTAAGACATAATTTTCGCCCCTTGGGGGGGATTTTGAGACACCAATTGGCGGAAAAGGTACTTTCTAAAAAAATATTGCGCGATATCTACTGCAAAATATACTTTTCCTAAGTTGCATGCACATAGAATCCAAGCTAGCTCGAATGAGCAATAAAATGCACTTTCAATGTATAAATTGGGGCTTTGTTTTCAATTGCACGGAAAAGCTATATTTATGGATTGCCAAACTTCTGCTCCCTGTGGTCTTGCTTGTTCAGAAGCAGGGTTTTATGATCGCTGCTTGAGTGGATCTCTGTTATAAGCCTTTGTAGTGTATTCTTATGTAAAATGGGATTGGGAAAGAAGCTTGAAAAATCAATCCTACTTTTTGCTCCTCTCAAACAAAATTCAAAAATATCCCTTTCAATTCCAATCAACTGGAAAGAGGAGAAAATGGAATAGAACAGAGGAAAGTCAGTGTTTAACGGATGCAACGTTGAATGATGCATTTTGTTGCATGCCATAAAATGGCTTTTAAATACTTATCTGTATAAATATGTCCTTGACTATACAAGATATCCAACGCATGACGCATACATTCTATTCTTTCACAAATGTATTCCTATCCCAATTGAAATAACGAGAAGGACCCACTTCAGATACGAAGGAACTTCTTCTACTTTCTCTCAACGGCCTTTTGCATCAGCATTTGTCTTATATACACACTGCAGAGAGCCTACTTACACACCCACACTGTCGTAGTAGAGTGCCGCTAATACTACATTTAGAACTCTTTTTTATCTCACACACTCATGCAGCGTCCTAATAAAAAAGTGGTGTAGTTTCCTCCAGAATAAGTCTTCTTTGCAGGCCCGTCTTCCTTCTTTTCTGCCCCATAAAATCGTCATTACCATCGTCGGGTCCTCTTGCAGAGAAGAGTCCAAGCAATGAGTCTATTGGAGGAGGAAGAAGAAAGCGTCATCACGAAATCCCCAACTGTGTCCTTGAGCCATTGATCGAGTAGACAAGGTAGAGGAAGAAGGTCCATTCACGGCAGCAGCAGCAAGGACATTTCCATTCTCAACGAGGACACCATGGACTCTTTTTCGGACATGGGTCCCAATTTGATAAGGAAAAAGACAACGTCGGGCTCCGTCTCGTCAACAATACACAGCCGTCCGTCCAATCAGTTGCATTTAATGGCAGCCAAAAGTCGTTGTGACAGAAACATTGTGCTATTAGCCTCATATTCATTTTGTGCCTCATGTATTGTATTCTCCCTCATGCTGTACAAACAATGTAGAATACAGATATGTCGGTCGCAAGTGAGGCACATTTGCATGCATGAAGTAGCTCTCGCTGAATGTCCGCTCGCCTTTTTTGTTGACATATCATGCATCTCGGACGGCAAAAATCTCCTCTTCAAGCTTTATTGTCGTACATTTTCATGTACATACATATGAGAGGCATAAACTTTGACGTGGCTCAACAAAACCTTGACACCCATTTGGTCATCCTTTGAACGCTTCTTATCAACGTTGGTTCAACGACGTCCTGAGCATACTGAGAGCATCCTTCTTTATATATTTTCCCTTTCACAGTCACTCACTCAATGACTGAAAGCTGACTCCAGACAAACATCTACTGACGAGAGCTGAGGAGGAGGATGGCATTGCTTGGAAATGGGAGAAGAAGAAGGAGAAGAAAGAGGCTGAGAGCCAATCTCAGCAGATCAAATATCATGGGAACACAATGAGGAGGAGGTGTAGCTGCAGCTGAGAATGAGCTCAGGAAGAAAGAGAGTCGAGAGCTTCTTTGTGTTGTTGTAATTTGGAGATGCTCACAAGGTGAATTAAGATTCTTCAAGTGGATTAGATTGCCTCATGAAGCCTTCTAAAGGAAACAAGTAGTACGTAAAAAGCTATACATATAAAGATTTATGCATAAGGTTTTCGAATACACTGCTGGGGTTTAACCTTTCTTCCTTAGCTTTGATGCGTACGCCAGTCAGTCTTTACAAGACGTACGTCGCATACATACACAAGAAGGAAGCTTTTCCATTTTCAGGATCAAAGGCCGTATATATAAATACGACGAGGACAAGTCTATTTTCTTCTCCTCGATTCGAGCCACACCAAAGAGTTTCTTCTTTGCTTCTGTCCTTGCCCTAGAAGGCTGTCAAAACCAGACAGAGAAGGACGGAAGCGATGGGAACATTGCTATTACCGTCATGGTCTTACAATCAAAAGTTATCTCCAATAGAGGACATAACTTGTCCATAATGGGTTGGTTCCACATCAAGCATTCATGATGATTTTTGGAGTTATCTCCGTGCTCAACTGGAACCAAGATGATGACCTTCATTGGCCTTTTTCATGTGTGCTGCCACGGCCTGTCTCTCAAGAAGAAAAATGGATTCTCAGAAGCAGAAATATCTACATTTTGTCTTGTCTCCATCGCAATACAGCCCCTCGTTTTGTTCTTCTATTTCTTCTTATAGCATTGAACTAACGACTGCCATTTGACAAGAGAACGAGAAGGAGAAGAAGACCTTGCAACCGACAGGCAAGGCTAGACCAAGCCTCAGCTCGGCTGAGTGAGCAGCAAGGATGACGACTGAGGTGGAAGAGCCGCCAGCGTGGCGACATTTGATGCTGTTATTGTGTTCTTACCAACTGGGGACCTATGAGCGTGTAAAGAAGGCAATTGGCCATGCAGGACCAGTTTCAGTGTCGATTAAGGAAAGAAAGAAGAATGCGGTTTAATGGCAACAACAACAACGCTGCTGTGATTTAAAACAATGACCGAGCGAGGAGAGAAAATGGCCGCGTCATAAATGTGTTTTAGACGAAACGAGCGTTCTGGAGGTGAATGGCGGTCTGTTCCACGAGAAGCACCCAGCTTTAGTGGACGAGGGGAAAAAAATCTATTGTCGGACCAGAGGCCTATATGAAATATAAATAGAGGCCTCTCTTGATCCAGCGTATAAAAATTGTGGCCAGTGGCAAACTGTGGATTGTGTGTCCCAAGGGAACGAGAAGAAGAAGAAAAGAAATAGTTGCCAAAATACTTGACAACGGTAAAGAGAGATTTTTTAAAGCTCCAGCCAGTCGAGAAAAGGAAGATTGTCCCCGTTTTACCCTCTTTTCCAGCACGCTTGAATTGGCAGCAACTTTGTGGGGAAATATGGGTAAAAATGGGACATCTAAGGTGAAGGAGGGCTTTATAAGGGCGCATTTATCATTCCTTTTGGGCACTGGTGCACACGATGAGACGACTTCAAACGCGGAATGAAACTTTCTCTCTTTGTAATTAGAGATTGGTGGAGCGGAATTGGACCATTTTTCTACTTCCAGGAAACGATTATTCATTTAGCACATTGGACACCTGATGCCTAAAATATGCTTGAAATGCAGAAGATAATGTATAACAAGATGCACTGGATTAGATTAATTATTAAAGAATACGAGCTCTAATAGACCATCTAATGATAGGAGCTCTAATGCAAAGACTCCGTAGAAACCGTCCGCACCTAAAATAAAAGGGTATGCATAGGAAAAGTATGGAAGAAAGTGTGACGTTTTGGGATTCATTTTTAAGGAAACTTTTGATGTCTTCTTTTTTTCTTTCTCCACGCCTTCCGGCGTTTCTTTAGCAAGTTGCTAGAGTCAGTAGTTGGTGCAAATATATATGGCGGAATATAAAGTGGATATAAAGATGTATTAAAGACACACACTGAGCAAGGAATTTAATCATAGCAATCATAGACTTGTGATGCAATTTAAGTTAGAAAGGGTGCAGATAATGAAATTGGATTCTGTGTTGGGAATTGCATTATGAATATTTTGATGGGAATTATATATTGTTTGGATTAATAGTTGTGTAGGGCTTGGGACATTTAGGGTGCGACATTGGACACATTTAATGTTAGTTGTTGTTAGAACCTAGACATTGTGTTTTATTAGCTGGACATTTTTTGGGGGACATTTAACTGGTTTGTGTTTAGATTTTTTTATGAGTTTAACCGCTTTGTTTAGATTTTATGAATACGTAAAATGTGGACGACAAGTTTTAGTGAACACACACAGATCGAATGTTATTTAAAAGCGACAAGTAAAACACTAATAAGTACCAAGCTGCTAACTGTTCTTTCGCCCCCAATTACATGACAAACTCGTTAGCAGCTTACCTTCTCAAATTCCTCCTTGCCAGGATGAGAAACATGATCATGATGTTGGCGCCCATGCCGAGCCCGGCCACCACGAAGATGATGCCGGCGGCCGTCTCCGCGTTCTCCGGGCACTGGATGACAGTGGCATTGGTCTGGTTGGCGCGGTCTTCGAAGCCGAGGATGCCAGCGCCGGGGATGCCCCTGCTGACGGTGTTGGAGCGGCCCAGGGACATCTTGACGGTTCACAAGCAATAGCGGCTACTGTTTAAAGGGGGAGGATATGAGGTGTTGTGAGGGGTGGGTTGAGTGATTAGAAAAGGGGGTGCTTCTCTTTTTAGGTTAAGTTAATGCGGCTGCCAAGATTTATATCGTTAGTTGGGGAGGAGGAGGAAAAGAACAAAGGTTTGTTGTTGTTGCTGAGACAGCTGTTGTAGTTGTAGAATTTGGTGTTGCTGAGTTATTTATAGCAGAATCCACAGTTTGTTGCCATAGGAATTGCTAACTATATGTTCAGGGATAGTTTTAAAGTGGGCAAATATGTTTTGAAGGAGGAGCATAGAGAGAAGGAGGAGGAGGAGAGAAAACAGTGAATTGTGGATTAGGCTTCTTTCGAGGAGGAGAAAAATAACTGGTTTTTTCTATGAAGTGGTGGGGAAGCATCTGTGTTTTCGGGGAGTAAACATGGAAAGGGATTTGTTAGTTTTAGTTCTAAATAGTGTTATGTGTCAGAAGAACATGTCAATTGGTCTAAATGTACGGTTGCAAGGAGGTTAAAGAGCTCACACGATTTTATAAGTTGATCTTTAAATTTGCTTTTATTAGGAATAGCTCTCAACTGTCTTCTAGAGCTTAATAACTTTACGGATCTGTGATTAATTGTTGTTTACTTGTAATGTGGAGCATTAAAGTGCGGGGTTGTTAAAGAGAATTAGTGAAGGTAAAAATAAAAGCAGCAGAATATAATAGCGTGGGAATAGTTAACATGGGAAATATAATAAGGAGCTCTATCAGGCAGTGGTGAAATAGTCGGATTTGTCAGAGTTGGTCAGTCTTAAGCTAATACACAATTATTTAACCTTTTAAATAGGCACAAACTTTATAATTACTGTGGAAAAGCCACGTAAGTTTCTATATTTATTTAGTTTTAGTGTTCACACATGTTGTTATTAGTTTTTGCTATTAGCACTGTATCGTAATAATTATGACTTGGCCAACTTTTTCTGCATTATGAGTAACTTTATCCTGCTATACATTATGTATGATAGAGAATATTTTTAGAAATGTTTTCTTGCACTGCGTTTTCTTAGAGTATCCAAGTCAAATACATATTACGGCCAGTTAAGTGAATGAAAATATCGATAAGTTTCAACATGTGTAAAAGTAATTAGCACCTCACTAATATCAATTTGCTTTGACAAAGAATGTCCTGCTACAATACAAATTTATGTTTGGAATTTAATGAAAACTCTCTTTAGCGCTACATATTTAGAATCAAACATTGATTTTATGCCATTGTTGTCAGTGAAAAATACTCGTTTCTTTTGTCCGATAAATTGATTAGGTGTTTGTTTGTGATTTAATGAGTCGGCCTCAAAACCTCGTACCTTCTCAGTGGCTTCCTCAACAGTATGACGGACATGAGAGCCACGTTGGCGCCCACGCCCAGTGCGCCCAGGGTAATGAGGATGCCAGCGGCAGTCTGGTCAGTGGGGTCGCAGATGAAGTGATACCTGAGGAGAAAGCGCGGGAAATTCAAATTGCCGTTACGTGTTTATGTCAGCAGTCCTACCGATCGACGCCGGTGTCATTATTGTTCCTGAGCACTGTGCCGTCCACGGCTCTGCCACCCACAGCCACCGCCATCGTGCAGGATCAAACCTGAAAACAAATGTAGAAATGTCGTGTTAGAACAGGTCGTAATTCAGTGGCTTCCCTTCTGTAACCGCAGCAACCGAGGCTGAACCAGCATGATGTTGTAGAATTTAGGGAATCGTATATTTGCTGAGGGCCCTCTTAAGACTTCACAACAAGGTAGAAACCGTCGTCTCTTATCGGGCTCATCTAATCCAATTTGGGATTTTAGATTCAACAAGCAATTTTGAGAAGAAGAGGAGGAAAGTTGGCTGAGTCATTTGAATCTTGCCGCCATCATGATGTGTGGGAACGAAATTTGCTGCTGCTGCTGAGGATATATTTGGCCCGGAGAAAAGAAAGAGGAAGAAACTTTTCTGACACAAGATGGCGAGAAAACTTTGTCTTCTCCCCTGTTACAGTGGTGTTGCTGCCTCACACTGGCCTTGCAGCTATAGTGTTTCGCTATTTTACTGGACCTTCCCTCAATTTTGATAACCTTACTTTATTATATGACGTCAATAAGATCATCACAGCTGTTGGAAGACCTTGAAGGTCCGTCGTTTTCTGTCAGGTGGCGAACGGGTCTAATTTGGGATCCTGACCAGTTGAGAAAATGATGCCGCCTCTAACAAGTGTCTAATTATCATCGTTAGTAGTAGAGAGGAAGAAAATAGTCTTGCCATATGCATGTTTAGAACAAAAAGAGTCGGTTTGTTTTCTCCGAGCCTCAAGGGCTTCTTCTTCTACAGAGTCGTAGTACATGTGTATTTGCAGTACGTACATGTATGTACATGTGGGGAGAAGAACAAATAGAGGCCTCATTCGTAGGAGGCCGTGTTACGTACAATACTACCATTTGCTGTGGTCATACTATGAACATGAGGGAATGAATGTTTTGTTTATTCTGTAAAAAGTACATTTTTGAGCGTCGGCAAAATTTTCCAGCTCCATCTTGAGAGTGTCATACACACATTCGGGGAGGACGAAATTCAAGGCAGAGAGTGCGTGAGGAGAAAATGGCAAAACTTTGCTCTCCGCTTAAAAATATACTCAAACTTTTCTTTTTTTTCTGGCGCGCGAAGGAGGAGCTGAGACGACAAAAGTGCAACTGTGTCTGTGTTGGTCTCATGTGTGCTAACTAGTTCCAGAAATGGCAACACAAGCAGTCGTTAAATATTATGCCTATTGGATCTGAATATTCAATTGCTCAGTTCAATGACCCGGCGACCAAATAATATTATCCAGTTCATTTTGTTCCTATATTTAGGAATATATGCTCACTGTGACTTTTATTTATTGCATAAACTATATTAGTTGTGTTATTCTATCAGGATAAAGCTAATTTCGTACATATGCTTATGCATTTCAAGATAATATGCACAAAATATAACCAGAGTAGAATGCAAAACGATGCCAACAACAACAGTTCTCGTTTGAAAGCGGCACAAGAGCACGTTAAGGACTTCTCTTCCAACAATAAAAACTTTCCCATGTCACGTGAGATATTATCAGTATGCAAAACATGCATAAAATTAGCATACACAAGAAACAGTTAGCGCGCATGTTTATGAATAAGACAATACATAATCGCTCTATAGCTTAAAATCTACAGATTCGAGTAAGGAATCTAACTTGGATGAAGATTCCCTGAGGGTTTGAAAAATGCACTTTTTCCGTGGATAGAGAAGAAGAAGTCTCAGGCACTAATGGTTGGAAGCTTAGAGAACTACCACGACTTTTGAAAGAGAAAAGAAGAAAGTTCCCTATTGTAGAACGGAACTTCGCCCACAGCTGCAGCAGCAGGAGAAGAAATCGTCTTTCTTAAAGTTCAATAGACGAGTTCCGTCGCCGTCAACCAATGTCTAATTATGCACTTCCATCATTGGCTTTTATGAAGAGAGGAGTCGCCAGTAAATCCATTAAAGGAAGCGACTTAATTATCCATCTAAGGAATTAGACAATGTACTTGACGACGACTTCTAAGATATTCCGAGCGCGTACACTCGCTGACATGATTACATAAGTTCATTGTCTTGAGATGGGTTGTTCTGCTTCTCTTAAGGAAGCCGCCGCCGCACTCTAATTGCAGCCTGGCCAAGACCTGCCAGGAATGCATACGCGTACTAAGACTTCTTGGGTAGGGAGCTTATACATATATTCTACGATGATGATGATGTTAATAGATGGCTTGCCGTTATCTTCTTCAGGAGCCTACATCATTATCAGCTGGCGGTAAGGAAGAGAACAGAAACGAGGAAGGATGTTGTGGGCCCCATTGATGTACTGTATAATAATACAAGAGTATTATTGTATCTCAATGGGTGGGCATTGGCTTTGGCGGCTGTTATGGGATGTAATTCACTTGGTGTTCTTCTCGCTCAGATTATATTCTCAGACGTTACTTAGCCAACACCAGATCCAAAAATAGCTCTCTGGATAGAATAATATTGCAGTGGTGTTTCATCTTTCTTTTTTCTTAGCCTTCCCTCGTCGAAACATAACCCAGCCACTGCAGAGGAGGAGGAGTAGGAATAAGCTTTCATTGCACTTTATGCATTACGCAACATCATCCATTTGTAGCCGTTCCCCACTCTCACAATAGAGCTCATGAAAAGGCATATATTTGAAAAAAGGAGTATAAACAGACTCATATTGAATGAATGACTCGGGAGAAATAAATCCAGAGCTCCTCCAAAAGCACATAAATCCATCCCACCTTTATATTTACGTGTAGGAAACCGGTGGTAGCCCTCCAGCCATTTGCTCTGGGATATACAAGCGAACGAACACATTCACGAAATCCGCCGCTCTAAAAATATTCACCCAGTGTCATCATTTGAATTGAAAATAGCTGCTGGGAGAGAGAGAGAGGAGAGAGAGAGAGACCTGCATTCTCCAAGATTGTGTCACAAAGAAAATGTGAAGAGGCAAAGGAAAGAAGTCGAAAGCTATTTTCATAAGCAGAGAAACGGCCTCAAGGGTTTTCGCTGGCAGAATTGATTTTTAGCCTCTGAAGCCGGTGGCTGCAAAGTACAACAATACTGTCCTTATAATAGGATTTGATATTCTGATCCCGTTGTAATACAGCAGCTTAGCTTCCTAGTCTAGGTCATCACAGTAACATCACGTCGTCCCACATGTGCCGTCATCTGTAAGCAAGCAAAAGTCTTTTCTTCTGTGATCGGGGAAAATGAGATAATCCAATATTATTCTCCTCCTCGTTCGCAAGCTGTGTTTTCTCCGGTGGGAGAAAATGAGTCTGATCTTCTTCACACACGTACGTTAAGTGATAATAGATGGGAAGGAAACGTTGAGGTTCAAGGTGCATTGTCTTATATGCAGTGCGTCTTAAAGGACCTCTAATATAAATGTATACAACACAATGTAGTCCGTGTTCAATATAATCAGCTTTCTAAACTGCTAAAGATTAATTCTTTCCCCTTCAACTGCTTCTACATTCCGACCGGACAGAATATATACTTTCGATTGGCTTTCTGTCCCTGAATCATGTTCTGTCACATAGGGTGTCAATAATATGTCCACACGGTCACAAAGTGTGTATATAAAACACATGCGCTGACAATATGTACTCTCCCTGACTACATATATTGGAATAATGTCGAATGATGTAGTAATCTAAAAGGCCGATAATACTATCTGAAAATTGGTTACGTCATCATAGATCTATCGTAGAGCGGCTCATACTATTATTATCACCATTTAGATCCAAAATAGATATCTGTATGCATATAAAACGGACCGGATGGCAGACATTTGATTGAATACCTCAAGAAAAAAAGGCAGACGGAACGGCCTTTTTTGATGGCGCTTATAACGGCCTTTCCTTTTTTTGTAGAACTTACAAACGTAAGGAAGAAAAGGAAGCTTAAGTCCATTTTTAAGAAGCATGATACTGGATGTGGAGAAAAAACCTCTAAAATGGTGTTCTAAGGTGCGTATAAAAAAGTTTCCTTTTCTTCGTAGTGTAGAAAGTGGCTTGTAAAATTTTCAAACGAGGACATTTTTGGGCCATTTTTTATTGGACAAGAAGGCATAAAACGCGCTATAACCTCACTGTTTTCATACTTTTCCCATTCTGAATGTTTCATGTTGTGTGAATACATGTACCAATATATGAAAAAACATCATTTCTATTTAAGGGCGTTCATACATTGCTTTCTTCGCCTGCGACGTCATCATAAGACTCGTTTTTGTCTACATTTAGCCTTTAACTCGCTGAGAACACAAATTTTTGCACAATAAAGACTGTATTTTATCCCTTGAAAATATGTGACACAAGGTAGAAGACCTTTGAGCTTTCTGGTCAAGGATTTTTCAGCTTGTGCATTTTGGGTAACTTTTCATTTTAGCAGCTAAAATGGGTCGAAGAACTAAAAGCCACTGTGTTGACACATACAGAAGCAATACTCTCTTGGCCGTGACCTTATTCCCAGTTTATTCAACCAAGTGCCAAAGAGAAGAAAGGAGAAAAAGAAAGTGTGGCCTTAATTTGGCCTTTTGTTAATGGTCGTCTTGTTGCAGCCGTTTCTTTTGAAATAAAGATGATGAAAACCAGACATTCCCCTGATCTCTCTGGATATCTAGAACTTACAGTACACGCGCTCTCTCTATCTTGATATAAAATACAGCACTATATATAATGATAATGTCATTAAATGTACCCTTTTTCTTATTGCTATTTCTGGCTGTGTAGAAACCCCGGCTGCCAACTGCTGGGCAGCCTTTGGAAGAATGACTCTGTATGAAGACATAATGCCAGACTTTGATAAATGCTTTCAACACAGCAGCAAAAAGGCAGGAAAAATATAAAGCGCAAAAATAACGGATTGAAGGAAGAGCAGGAGTGCATTTTTAAAACAATTATAACTCTGTTTGAGGCATTTGGAAAACGGCTTTAAATCCCTTTTCTATTTTCCGCTTCCTCTACAACTTCTTTTTTTCCACCACTCGTAAAACTTTTCCCCTGCAGATGTTAAAATAGAAGGAGGAAATGAAGAGGTTGGAGAGTCAGAGAGAGAAAGAGAGAGAGAGAGAGAGAGAGCGAGAAGAGAGAAGAATGGCCGTGGAGTTTTGTCTGGAAATAATATCAATGACCGCCCAGAGAATGATAGAAACCCATTTCCTTCAGAGCCTTTTGAGCAAGGCTTCATTCCTAAGTATTCTTACATCTCAGTACAATGAGAAGGTCAAAGAAGTCTAGATAACAGCATCATGTGTTAGTTGTTATGCATGTATAATGTAGACAACTGAACTTTGGTGTATACAGGAATTGCACCTGACATTCTAAAAATAACTTCCATCCTTGTGCAAGAGACGAAAAGAACAGCTGACAGAGTTTTTGCATTCATGACGTAAGAAAAGGTCGCAGCAGGTAAATAAATGACTTTTTCAAATGGAGGTGGCTAATGCTCCAATATGTAAAAGAACAATAATGCCAGAATATTATAAAACCGTTTTGAAATTTAGGCCTTCGTCATTTTAACAAAATTTGCCGGCAGTAAATCATCCTTTTATATCATGCTCGCCTCATAGACTTTACATGGGAAATGTAAAATCATGCAATATATTTCCACCATTATGCTAATTCCGTTGAAAAAAGGCTTTTCCTCTCAGCATAAAAAGTCACCAACGTCCTTCCTTTCTGTGTCAAAAAGGAGGAGAGCTATAAATTACAACGTTATATATACTCGCATTGCCGCCTGGTCATTTTCAGAAGACCTGTTGCAAATTGAATTTATGTCCCCTCTCGCTAGGACTGAGCATAAACACTCCTAAATATGATATACATAATGATTTAGAGGGGCGATATGAGGCTGCCAGTTCCGTAAATTACATTTATGATGAAAGAAGAGGAAGTCAATCCAATATAGCGGCTGATGAGACTGGACCACAAATATAATTACGGGGCCAAGAAAAGTTGGGTTGGACCTCAAAAATGAGCCTACAGGTACCCGGGTAGGGATCTAACATAGTCTAAATTAGAAAGGGTAAAAATCTACAACAAAAGTAGTATGAAATTCCTTTAAAAAGGGAGACCTCTTTTCTCCAAAAATTGTGCAAAAGAATTCGCCCAAGGACGCAAAAAGGAAAAGGATGAGAAATCCCCCTGGCATTCGTAAAATACACTTTTTCGTTAAAACCGTCTCCGGACCTTTATTCGAGCAGCAATTCGTTGACCTTAGTCTAAGGTCACTATCCTGCACTTACGTATAAGATCTCTTTTTGTTGCCACCGGGAGAGCTTTTCCCAACTTTTCCTCTCTCGACAACGAAGTTTGTATGCATTCCGTTGGGACTTGGATGTACAGGATTAAGACACTCTCTGATGCTGCATAACACATCAATCAAAGGGAGAGAGAGAGAAGTACTCGTACGATACACAAGATCCCATTTGCACACCAAACTACTCTCCTTGGAAGCAGAAGAAGAGGTCAAAGCGAGAATGTGGGCGAAGCTGAAGCTGAAGGCAAACTTTACCAATATCTATCTAGGATGAAAGAGAAATAGTTTTTATGGCTCGAAAAGAGAGTCTAGAGAGGATCATACCCTTCAGTATTCAAGATAGAAAGGGAAAGCATGTCTTCTATATTTTTTAATGTTTGGCACACAGTGCTTCTGAACCTCCAATGTCAACCTAGCTGCAGTCGCCTCTGGCAGCTCTTTTGGAGGATGATAACTGGGTGCTTTGCACCCAAACATTGGAAGGGGAAGAAGAGTTGAAAATAAACTTTGCCCCTTCTGGTCAAAAGGCCCCAAACTGAGAGATAGAAAGCTCATTAAGCGGAAAAAGTTTGTTGGGCAGTATAATGGGGGCATCAAAGTCATATTCGAGTAAATGGCCTTTTCGAGGATAGTGGAGAAGTAGCTTCTTCTTCGCAATGCAGTGTTTTAAATGTATATTCGAATGGGGCAAACGAATGGCTGTACGTTGTGAAACCATTATCTGGAGTGCTTATTGTTCTTGGAAGGAGGATAAAAGGGATATGAGATGGTCTGTGGATATAGTTGTAATGGACTTCTCTTATAATTGCCTCCTTAGATTTAAGCTTCATTGTTCTTCTTTTAATTAAATTAGCCTCCCGTATGACATCAACATTCAAGTGCAAGTTCCTAATTGAACTTGACACACATTAATGAGAGGAGAGCCTTTCTTCATAATCTTGATGAAGAGGACATGAAAGGAGTTGTTGAGCAATTAAGACAATGCACAACAAAAAGCACTTCACTCATCCAGGCATAAAAAGGCTAAAAGTTGTGCTAATTCAGTCTCTTTTTTACTCGATGACAAGGACAAAGTGAAAATACTCGTGCGCTGAATGAAAGCTTTATCTCGTGGAGAGGAGACAAGAATAGCTGTTGCTACTGAGAACAAAAACGGCAGACTTTTCTCTAGGATAAAAAGGGTACAACGAGTTTTCGCCAGTGCAAAAAGTTAATGAATTATTGATCCACTTTAGGCCCTGCTGCTAGCGGACGGAGGTTTGAAATTGGAGAGAGAAGACTAATATGGTGGCAAGCAGAAACTAAGTTTGCTGGTATTATGATTAATTTAGGACCATCTTTGCCTCTTTGCTTACATGTACTAGAAAAAATGTAGTTGTGTAAGAAATTGTAAAAATTGAAGCTTCCCCAGAGCCTGTTCAATTGTTAAAGTTTCCAAATCCTATCAAGGTCTCAGTTCCTCTTCAGGAACGAAGCGTCAAATCAAATTTCATCCCAATATCCGAGCGCATAATACGGGGTTTTATTCAATGAATAACAAGTAGGAGGAGGAGAAAGAAGAGTCGACGACATCAGCTGTAAATGGAGTGACGCAGTAGCATAGCAGCTCAGCAGCATCCGAAGAAGAAGAAGAAGCACTCAGACTCAAAGACGTGTGTAAAAATCGGATCTCATGCTCGTCTTGGCTCTTTTCTCTCATTTGATTTCTTTCTTCTGTGCTGCAGTCATTACATTAGGACGCAATACTCACACAAGCAAAGAGAGGGCTGCCGGATTGAGAACACAGGTCTGATGACGTCATCGGAGGGGGCTCCCAAAGAGACCATAAAAGCGAGGCTTGTTTGATGTGTGCAAAGAAAGATCTCTCTCTGAAGGCCAGTTGAAGCATGAGATGATGACCTTTTTCTTTGAGCTCCAGGCTCTACAATTATTGCAAGTTCATATTAAGACCTTCAATTTAATGTCCCAGTTAATCAAACATATTGCGGTAGCAACAACAACAATTGCTACTCTCCTTTGGGACCACGACATGGAAAGAAAGGCTCAAGAAGAATTCAGCAGCTAGTTGTGGCACTCTTTCACAATAGCACAGCTGCCATTGCCTTTTTTGTTGTTGCTTCCTTGATGCTCCCAAAACCACATATACATTCGTATAGAGAGATCCCAAAGGCCCTTAGAAGAAGAAGAAACAGCAACAGCAACAGTTTGAAAACTTTCCTGCTTTCCAGCCTGTGTGACACACTCAGCTGTCATGAAATGAAAGGATGTTTCTTCGGACAAAAGAAAAAAAGGTTCGTGACCTTGGATATGAAACGCAGGTCTATTTTAGTTATATCCTGATTTATGGTACATATTCCCATAGTATGTTGCGAAATGATATTCATATATGTAAAAATAGACGTTTGCAGATTACATTACATCCTGTATTCTGAGGCGTAACCGGAGAGAGAGGAAAAAGTTTAAACTCTGAACAATGGCAGAAGAAAGCAGCAGCAAGGAAGAAACTTTATAAATAGATCCTCCAGTGCCGTCTTCTTCTGAAATTGAGGCCTTCTAGCGAGTGACATTTTTGTTCGTGGAAAGCAGAGAAGGGGAAAAAATTAAAATGTAAAGGCTGCTTCCTCGCCTGTCTTCCTATTGTCGAAGAAGTTTTAAGGCTTGTGAAGATAGCAAGCGGATTAAAAATTGCAACTTTTGGCGGAGCGGCTTTTTTGTGTTGGGAATTGCTGACAATCTTGTATTTACACATTGTCTGCGGTATCTGCTATCTACATGTAGGACATAGTTGTTTAAGTTCGTCGAAATGTACGGACTTTACTAGCCATGTTTATAAAAAACCGGGGAATTAATGGAGTTTTTACAGTGTTCGTTAAAATCTGTATATACGTGTAATATAGTGCCATATACCGTAATAAGAAGTTTGCTGAATCATCTATCGATATAAACAGTAAACAGTAAAACAGTAATCATCTATCGATCTATAAAATTGACCCATCCATTCCTTCCTTTCGGCCCCAAACCACGTCGTCGTTTCTCATGTTGAGCCCCTCACGCCTCTTCTCTCTCTCCTTCAGAGAAACACACGGGCTGACATTGGTTTCCAATATGTCCTTTCTATTTTTATATATAGATCGTGCTCAAAGTTGTTTTCCGCGACACTTTTCCCCCTTCTGTCTTCTTCCCAAAGTTTTCTCTGTTTCGTGTGTGAAAGTCCTTTTCGAGCTGGTGCGTGTACATATATTGACACTGAGCGAAGAAAGTATAAAAAGGCCAACATCTCTCTGGGGGGATTCCCGCCCCAGACGATTGCAATTTCATTTTAGATTGAGTCCTTGATCTCATCAGGGATGCCAAAAGGTTCAATATGATTTAAATCGTTATGGTCAAGGCATCCCTTATAAGAAAAACTAACACTAGCAGGTGGGATCAACATTGAGATCGAAAGAAAAACAAGCTTAAAGAAGAAGGTTCTGCTTCGCTGATATTCTCCCCGATTGCACTTTTGGGCTTCATGCAGTTTATAGGCATGACCTTGCATCCTGTAAGCATATGATGCACGTCTACGTAACGATGTAACGAGTATCTAGGGGCACCTCCTCTCCCATTTTCCGTTTTTTCTTACACAGTTCTTTGGATGAAAAAGTTGCAGCAGCAGCTGACTTTTCCTTCTTTTCGGTGACAAATGGCATTGTCAGCCAGACCGAGGAGGAGAAAGAAGAAGAAAAGCGCAAAAGTTGATATTTTAAGACATGAAAATGGGACTAGAAGAAAAAAAATGTAAACAAGACCATTGGAGATTTCCATCCACATTAAATGTCAACAACGAGATGAATTTTATGATTCATGGAATATAGTCGTTGTGGACAAATTGCCAGAGTTACACTTCTCATGCATTGCTGACTGGTGCAAACATAAATAACAAGATTTCTAGTTGGCTTTCTCATTTACAATTTATATCTCATTTGCAGTTTATTCTCCTTTTGGACTACAGCTAATGTTGGCTAATTTTCAAAAGAAAAATTGGTGAAAAATAACCGGTCCATTGGCCAGTTTGAAAGATCGCGCTCTGTTGAAGAAAAAACGTCTTACTCAGGGATTAAGGCGTATAAATGGGAAGGCGATCGACTTCGTTGAGTAGATCATTGTATCTAATCCGAGCACTGTCAGGAAATGGGAAAAAAGCTCTTTCAATCACTAAATTAGCCCTTTCGGCCTTTGGGAAATGCCGATGGCTAGGATATTTCAAGATTCGGTTCAAAAAAGCTCTTTGTTGCTGTGGATACTACGCAAAAAATAGATGGTTTTTATTGCCCCCGCCCGGTATCCCGCTGACTGGCACGACCGTCCATGCAGAAAAATCCGTTTTGCGTATAAAGAGATTTAGTTTTTGAAGGCCATCAAACTTTTCTGGATGCAAAAAGTCGGTTTCCTTGGTAAACAAGACGTTGGAAAAATTCCTCAGACTTTACGACCTTCTTTACATTCCGCTCTAATATTCGTACTATAAACGAGCCATTCTCAATTTTACATCCTGCTGCTGCTGCTGTGTACAATTCTTCCATCCAGAGAGAATAACGCAGTCCGTAAAACAGACTCTTAAAACCCGGTTTCATGAGATGCTTACTCCTGGCTGGCTGGCGGGCTGCATGTTGCTAGAAAGGCCACAACTTGCGTTCGGCTTTGTTTTTTATCCAGGCTGTCAGCTGTGTACTCCTATACTACTACTATAAGCTCCCTGTTGCCTCTAGCAACCACTTCAAGAGAAGAGCTGAACACACCAAGCAAATGTGTGTGCATATTTATACGTACAAAGACCCAGCTGCTGTGGTATGAGTGTGTAAGTTATGGTACTTTTCTACAGAACTAATACTACAATAGTGTCCCTATTACTACGCCGCTCGCGCTGTAATATATGCGCGTGTATAGGGCCATCTCAGATGTTATAGCTGCTGGCAAGACACACACTTTGTATTCAGACCATATCCGCGATTAGAATTCGGCAACATGTTTCATCTTCCTCTTCTTCTTCAGCGCATGTATTATAATAAGGATATGAGAACTGAGCCGAGGAAGGCCATGAAGGATATGTAGATTGTGTGTGTATACACGAGATCTATTCTTGAGATAAACACTTTGGAATTTATTTTATAATGGAGCATTATTCCCTGCGGACGACAACTGGGTGATAAAAATGCAACAGGCGCCTTTTGTATAATGGCATCATTTTTGGGGACCCCCGCAGAATGAGCGGCGGGGAGAAAAAGCAATTTCATTTTTATCAGATTGAAACAAGCAAGGACGTTTTTGGGATGCATTTTGAGGCGAGCTGACCATGAATGCAAATGATGTCACTGCTCTTAAAAAGAAACTTTTTAACTCTCTCTCAAGGAGATGGTAAAAGCTTAAAATATCCTCCAAGGAAGAAGAAGTGCACACAAGAACTTCTTCCCGAAGTAGGAAAGAGGCGATTGCGACAAAAGATTCACTTTTCCGGTCGATGCCGGAGAGAGAATAAGATTTTTTGCTCGATGAGATTGCTCAGTTTGTAATGTTGCATCTTCAATACACGCCCTTTTAAAGGCCTTCTTTATACAGTTTTCCTTGTCCATGTATGTCTCTTTCCCTCCAACAACGGTCTGACAAATGTCCACTGCAGCGTAGCGAGAAGAGAGGGAACTTTTATGCCCCATCTCTCTTTTTATTGTTGTCTCTGCTTCAATCTACTCTAACCTGATTTTCATCTCCAGACTGTTAGCAGTAGAATGGGAGGAGAGTTAATCAAAACAAGAGTACAATGCATGCTCACATCAAAACTAATCAGACACTGAAGAAACGATTCTGCAAATAAAAGTTTGCTTGAAGGGTCCGAATTTAACCTTTCTTTCATCCTCGTTCATCTATTGACTTGTTACCAGAAAAGTTTCCCCTCACCTTTCATCAAGGGGGAGAAAAGAAGTCCAAATCTCCCCGAAATCAATCAACTCTCCTTCTTCTTCTTTCCAGCTGTCTTTATTTAAGAACCCCCAGAAAACAACTTTCTTACCTTCAGATTGTTTTGGTGTGTGTTTCTCCTCCTTTTAATCCCGGCCTTTCTCTTATTGACACGAAGGGCAGAAACTGATTTGCCTTTTTGCGGTCTATTGGCAAAAAAGCGCGAGGAGAAAAGGCCAATCACTGCAGCAAATAGACTGTGATTACAACATCCTTCATGATGATGAGAAGCAGACTGATTAGACGTGTGGGCAAATATCCTCCTTCTTTCAAGGTTCACACAAGCACAACAAATAGAGGAAAGTGCTGACTCGAAGGGGGAAGAAATGTGCTGGCTGGATGTAATCAAAGTAAATGGGATTTTGTTTCCCTCGCTGCTTCCTTCCTTCTTTCACCTACGAAAGCACTTGAATGCCATCATACAGAGCTATTTGTTCTTATTATTATATTTGCTTCTGCTACCAACGTGTCTGAAGCTGTAGCTCACTTCTAAAGTTTATTGACTCTCCTGAGAGTTCTCTTTTTTGCCTCAATTTATATTTTCCCCTCTTCTGGAGAATATAATTTCCTCTTCTTGTTCTTTGCCGACGATCCTCTGCTCTCCTCTGGCTCTCGGGCACTGAAGAGTAAGAAAAAGCTGGAGAAAGAGAGAGAGGAAAAGTGAGCACTCTTTAAGAGGGCCTTGTTGCCCTTCGCCGGGAGAAGAGGAAGGGAACGCTCTCTTTCTCTCCCTTCTGTACATACCCAAGTGAGAGCAACGAGAGAGAAAGAGAGAAATAGTTTAAAACCCAACATACACTCTCTCTTTCAAGATCGGAAGATCGAAGTAATAGCACTTACACAACAATAATAACTCGGTGTGACGTCGGCATGGTGGTGTTAGCGTTTAATATTGCACTTTGCAAGACCGCGCCTCTACTTTCTTGGTATATATTGGAATGCAATTTTGCTTGGCTGTACAGTATGTTCTCTTTGCCCCCATTGATGGAAATAGGAAAATATTTTTCTTCGCGTCTGCATTTGACAGATATTGCTCGACCTTTTTAGATTATTACAAGAGAGAACGACTTGCAGTTGTGGAAAAGCTTTGTGGAAGGAATGCAGTACGAGACATAAGAAAATATTGGATAAACGAGCGAACACGTTCTCTCTGGAGCCTGTGTTTGTTTCAATTCAGTTTTCAAGAAATGTTGCGTACTTGTAAAATTGGAATGCATTGCATAAATTTTAAATGCATTCATAACATGCTCAAGCTCAACGGATGTTTGTATCTTTATAATTACGGTATTACCGTTAACTAGTAGCTTTAATATTACATACAAAATTTACACACAATATGTTTGCGAAATATTTTAGAGTACAATATCTAGACCAGTCCTATCATTTTACATGGCTTTTAAAAGTAATCTCCATTTAAGTGACATGAACAGAGATTTCTGAAACAGGTCAACTTAACTTACCAGAATATGAAAATTGAAACTCTATCGAAAGGAATATTTTTATTCGGCTCGGAGTCTGACCCCTATCCAAGTTCTATTTATATCCATTTACTTGCCGTTGTGTGTGATTAGGATGACATCACCCAACCTCTCAAGCGCCCAAGAATAATGTGGCCTGTGAACATAGATAGTAATAATGACTTAAATGGTATTGAGAAATGTTCAAATATAGCACGTACGATTTTTCCAACTTTTTGCGAAATAATCCATATTTACATAGTAGATCACTAAACAGTATAGGGACAGTAATGACATTATTGTTATATTTATGCCATATAATCTTAATTAAATGTTACTTTTTTGTACGACATGCAGTAATAGAACATAATTACTAAGCATCGCCTTTTAGTTTAGTTTAGTTTATTCTCCTGCTGGTGCTTACATAAGCATCGCCTTTCAATATGTTCAATGTAATTTACTCCTTTTAAACAGACAAAGGTATTTATTCATTTATACATTCCTCCAAAATGCCAGCTTCTGAATCGAACGTGATCTCCATGCCAAAAATAGTCTCCCTTTCTGCATAATGACATCGATGCCAAGCATATGCAAATGGCTTTCAAGACATCCTGAATGAAAAAGAAACTGGGGAT
>LR137497.1:1967-15352 GCA_900659605.1 Tisbe holothuriae | reverse complement strand
AATTTGGAGTTTATATATACGCCTCAAATGGTAACGACTAAATGCTTGCTAAATATGATGTATATCGCTTATAATTCTAGGCAGGCGCAAAGTAGCAGCAGCGTGATCTTGAGCGTCCAAATATGGGTCTGGAATTGGCTTCCAGCTCACTCTGCTGCTGCTGCTGTTCAAATTATCGGGTTTGAACCTAGTTGACTCGTTTAACAAAGAGGGGCAGATTGCCGGCCACAAAAGAACGAAGAAAACTCATTTTTCTGATGTTATCGCGAGAATACCTCTGGGGGAGAAAGACTGGCCATAACCATGTTAAGAACAGTCTCATAGTGTGATTATTATTATTTTCTTTTCTTCAAAATTGTCACGCCATTCAAAAGTGTGTGATTGTCACATGAAAACGGGCTTGAATTTGAATTTGACATGAACCTTATATAATCATGTTAAAGTATTTTGTAGGTTCATGTCAAGTTCCGCTATTAACAGAGTGCTTATTAATGCATCATGTTAGTCAATTGGTGTAATTGGTTAATTGTTGTTGGAAGCCATTTTTGGACCATATTTTCTCATCTCGTGACCCTCTTAACTAATAAGCTTCATGTCAGAAATTTCTCTTTCAAAGGACGTCATGAGCTCCTCTGTAATCATAATTGCTGGCATTTTAAAGTAATTACTCACAAGAGGTCATTTTTCCCTCTCTTTCTTGGCTGCTTCAAAACAAACATCATCCTTTTCGCCTGGCATCTGAATTACCAAATTACGGGGTTTTGATATTTTAAAACCATTTTTGCCCCAGCTTGATTGATTGCCTTTTAACCTGGATATACTCATATTATTATTTCTTCTCAGAAGAATCTCCATTGCATATTGCGTGCAAAAGTCAGGTTCGGGGAAAATGGGCGTAAAAGAGCCCCTTGTTATCTTGTGTGTGCAAACACCAATTGTCTTTTTAATTAGGACCACTAATTAGCAGAATTACATTAAACATTCATATCTCCAGTAGTGCGGAGTATAAACACTTTGGCAGCCCTTTATTAAAACGTCTCTCTTTCTTTCCCCTTTTGGCGACTTAACTAAATTAATTGCTCCTGCTTCTCGTTCCAGGCAGAGCTCATTTTTCCTCCAATTTAGTACGTGAGGCATGGACTATCGCGCGAAATCTACAGCTACGAGTATTAAATTAGATTGCAGTGGCAGCGGTTGCGAACATATGGAAATGGCCGGTAGAAGCACAAATAAAGCGCTTTAAAACGTAAATTATAAGCCTAATAGCCGTGTTTCAACTGTGTTTAAAGTGGCCTCTAATGCGAGGACAAATGTAAATGAAGCCATTTTGAAGTGTATCATTTATTACATTATTTACAACGGAGTGAATTCGTATGCTCCAAGTCGTAATTGCCGAGTAGAATTAAGTGCATAAGTTATGCATAAAAGCAAATTTTACTGTGCAAGGTGGAACACATGTTTTTCATGTTCCTCTAGATAGTCGTTTTATTCGTCATCCCTGATTCAATTATGAACAAATTGGCCCTGCCATTAATAAATTTTCCAGTTGGATGCGGCTCACAAATACACTCTTTCTTTTCCTCCTACAGAGACTGTTATAATATTTAGTGCGTGGGATGGCATTTACAGGCTCGAGTGTGGGCATAAATTGGGTAGAAGAAGAAGAAGGGAATTAAGGGCTAAATAAGCAGGGCGCTTCCCAAGATGTGTCTGAGCCTCCTTTACTAAATTACTGACAATTAACACTAAATTCACAGTCGGAGCAGGAGGGATAACAAGATGAGAACAGGTCGTTAGCATGGTGCATAATATTCGGGATTAATTAAGACCCGTCCTTGGGTGATATTAAATCAATTATTTTCTCTCTTCTCCACGTGCCCTGAATTATAAACGATCATCATCGGCATTGTTAATTTCCTTCTTTGCCAAGTCATTAAACGAATCTTGGAGGAGGATGGTTGTTGGGGTTTAAGCGGCGGATAACTAGCCGCCGTTTCTTTCTCTCTTTCTCTCTGTTATACCCAACCCAACTCATCCGTCCCCCGAGGGGATCTTGCGTTCAAATTTTCCTCTCTGGAGCAACAAGGAAGATCAAATTATATAGTGAGTGAGTGCTTCAGCCAGAATCCACCAGTCAGCCGAGAAGAATCAAAAGCGTGAAGCCAATTTTCATTCTTTTCCTTTTTCTCCTTCTTGATGCCTCCAGGCTCCGCAGACAGAAAACAAAACAGCAGTTAAATGGATTCTTGTTACCATATCACTTTTATATTAATAATAATACTACTCACTTGTGTCTCTGACAGGTTTAATGACTTTGCGAGCTCCTTCCTCTCGGCGCCGACCACGTACTGGTTCTTCTCGAACGCCTGCTCCAGCTTGAGCAGCTGGCTCGGGCTGAAGGCGGTCCGGATCCGCTTCGGCTTGCGGAACGGCAGCAGGAACTCGGGAAGGTGGGGAGCTACAAGAAGAAAAAGTCATTAATTATAAGCAAATATTGATCCTCCGTTATTACCCAAATTAAACAATTCGTTACGGACCCCCTGACAATGTTTCAAGACCTCTTGGGGAGCCGGGGGCCATTAAAATTGACTAACAAGCTATCACTTATTCCGAGATAACCATATAAATATTTTTTTCTATTAATAAGCTATAGTAGACTTGAGATTGGCTCATTAGACGCGATGGGGGTGCAGCATTCTTGAGTAATAGAAAAAGAGGTAATAATAATAGTAAGAGAACAAATAATTGAATTTCAACTATTTACGGCTTATTTGAACATCTGCCTCTGTTAAAGTCTACAATTTAATGTTATTTTCTTTTCAACTGTCACCCGAATGAAGCCATAGAATCGGAGAAAAACGAATCTTGTTGAGATTCATTTAACGCCCTATTCACGGAGATTAAATTTTTGTGACAAGCAATGTTCTCGGGTGTCCGCTAGAGGGTGACAACGCACTCAAAAGGTCAGAACACAATATAGAATTTAGGCCAAATATTATAAGTTCATTTTGTGTGTAGAGGGGAAAACGAGAAATTAAGCTTCTGACATGAAAAGGGCGTCATCTCGGAATCACTCTTAAAAAGATACAGCCTATTAATTCCAAGACGTAAACTGAGCAATCAAGTGGAGTTTTTCTTAAAGGTGAAATCCGTTAGGAAACATTTTAGCTTTTAAGTGACATGACCATTTACGCCGCTTGCTGCTACTTCAACTAAAACATGCTCCCATGATTATAGGTTTGAGCTGCTGCTGCTGCTGCTGAGCTGAGGGCGGCAAAAGTCAGCACAGTCCGAAAACGAAATTCCAAATTAAATCAGTTGAGAAACGAGAGCGGGCTGGCTGGTGTGGCTATATAGCCAGACATAAAGAAGCCCCAACTCGTTCTCATCTTTCAACACTGCTAAAAGGCCAAATACATACACTGCACACATGAACCACAGCTACATATGTATATATAGTGTGTAGAGCTAGCTAGAGCGCTGGAGACCTGCCTAGCTGTGGCTGCTGCACAGCGCGCTAGCATGAGCAGTCCTGCCAGGTCTTAAATTCGTTTTGGACAAATCTTTAGACAAGGGCAGCAGCAGCAGTAATGAAAAGAGTGCTAATAGGCATGCGAGAACCCCTTATTGACCAAGGAGAACCGATTTGTAGCAAGCCATTCTCCTTCAAGGGTTAATAGATCAATACATGTTTGAGATACGGAATCTGTAATTTCACGGTTAGATTATCCGCTTACCCTTTCAAGCCCATTATATATTTGGAAGAACTATTTAATTTCAATCTCCAATTTTATGGGAACGGGAATTCTTGTTGGAAGGGGGGAAACAATTACCAGCCGAATATAGACGAGCGTATGATAAGAGGTTGAGCACTTGTGGCCAAGATTTATGGCGTTTTCGAGCTAAATCAAGTCAAAATCATGTGGTAATGAGCTTGACGACTCAACAATGCGCGAGTGGCAATTTACATTTCCACATTATGACATCATTTAGATGACAGCATAAACGGTCACATTTCCCCACCGTAAGTGACACCATGAAATGGTGTTCCGTTGCAGTGACACCGTGAAAACTGTCCTCAAATGGTGTTCCGTAGCTTGCGGTAGCAGTCATTTATAACGTGCCAGCAGATCTGAGAGATGGACAGACAAGCATGAAATTTGTTTGGGATCCTTGGAAGAGGAAACAATCGCTTTTGGGTCTTCGTACCTGACAATTTTCACGGCAATTTGCTAAACGTGGCTCGATCGGCGGGGGGCGTCAAAAATGGAATTGGAGGTGAACGAAAGAAATGGAAAGAAACGCCAAGTGGTGTCGTTAGGAGTAGAAAATTGCTTTTGGAAAACAGAAGCAGGACGTCAAGGTTTTGGCATAAACCAGACCTAATGAATTCGACTCAATTCTAGGTGGAGGAAAATAGTGTAACTTGGTGCGGGGAATATGGTTTCAAAGTGGATCCACTTTCATTAACTCAAGTGTTTGTTTATCATTTATTTTATGGGTGAGTCATATTGAAGCTGCTTGGAGGTTATTATTATAATCCTTGCCTTGGAGAGGGGGAAAGTCTCTAGAACGAAAAAGGGTATTTTGGGAAAACAGCTCAAAACTGCTCTCTTGTCACAAAAGTATATAACGACCTTTTAAAATTATTGAATGCTATACATTTCGCTTAACTGATCTCGAGTCTAAGCGACGGTTTAACCTGATAGAAATCTACGCGTTGTAAAGTAAAGAAAAACATTTCTGACTTTTAGGACGAGCAAAAGGAGGCTCATTTATTACACCAAAAGTGACACCAGAAGGACTTAAACTTTGAAAAAAAGAGAGGAAAGACAATAGATAAGTGGAGTAGGGCAAGACGAGGAGGACCTTAAGTCAAACTATTTACAAAACCTAAAACACATGTTTGGTGATAAGAAGACACTTTTAAGCGAGTTTTAAAAGTCCGCCCTCTGTCAGCAGAGACGGGTAATGACCGAGAGCAAGAGCAGTCTGTATTTACATGTAATTACGCCGAAACGAATCCAATTTTAACCATTTTCAATCATCGACTCAATCTCCCAAATCTAATTAGGGACTCTTCTAATTCTTGAGGCTGCTTTCTTTTGTCGGAGCGATTTTCTCTGGTGCTGTTTTTCTCTGCTAGCTGCAGCTACAGCGGCTTAAAGAGACGCCGACTCTCCTGCTGCCGCCGCTCTACCGACAATTTTCCTTCTCTTTCGGCAAAGAGTTATTTGAAAATGAGAAATAAATCTGGCAATTAGACTGGAAAACTAATTTGGGTCGCCGTAATGACTTTTGACTCACCTCCGGGAAAACGATGTCTGCTGAGAAACCACGGGTAGAGCGGGTACTCGCGGGGGATGTTTGGTGGGGGACCGCCGGGGCCGCCGGGTAGGAACATGGAAGGACCCGCACCGCTGGAAGGGGGCAGGTTGGGTCGGGGCATGCCCAGACCGAGGGGAGGGAAGCCAGGGGGAAGCCCTGGACCGAAAGAGGGTGGCGGGCCGGTGGTCGTGCTCGAAGGTTGGTTTCCTCCTGTCCCAGCGCCTGGAGGGGTGTTCGGCGCTGACGACGACGAGGGAGGGCTGGCTGAGCCGTTGTCTGCAGCTGATACAGCTGAGGCCAAGGAGACTGGCAAGCCAGGGGGTGGGCCACCGGCAGCCGCATTCCGGTCGTACAAGGTTTTCAAGTGTTCCAGATAGCTTGCAGGGAGACCGAGTCCTGCTGCAAATCCTGGTGGTAAGTGCGGCGGATGCAGCCCTCCTAATGATGTGGGAATTGGCCGGATAAGGGCTGCAGGGGATCCTGGCGGGCTCTGGCTAGGCGACCGCCTGTCTTCACTACGCGGAGACCGCGATCTGTCCCTGATGCGGCCGTCTGAGGACACTGACGCCGACCGCTTACTGCTGAGGTCTGTGGCCGCAATGGAGTCCTCAGTCAACGGCGGGCTCTTGCTGCTCCGGCCTCCATTCCCACTGCCCACAATGGAGTCTATTGAGAATCCGAGGCTCTTGGACTTGAGCGTGGACGCGATGACGGAAGACATGCTTCCGGCGAGGATGATGCTCTTACTTCTGTCTTCGGTATTATTGCTGCTGCTGTTTATGATGGCGGACATTGGCGAGGGCTCACTGCTGCTGTTCTCTTGCATGGCCACCAGCGTCATGCCGAGGGCAACTGGAGGAAGAGGTGGTTCAACTGAGTAGTAAGATGAGAGGAGGAGCACAGCATAGCAAGAGGTATTCTTCTTCACACAATCACAGGGTCTGCTGCAAGATGCTCACTGGATGAAATGATGCTCTTACTCCTTTCTCTTTCTTTCTTCTTCTCCGTTCTGTACCACTCCACGAGAGCAAAAACGAGACTAAATCTAATGGCTGTTAATGGGTCAGAGACTCCTGCTCCTCCTCTACCTAGATTGGGCATGTAAAGCATTGCACATGCGCGCTCTAAGGAGAAGAAAGAGAGAGAAAGAAAAAGCTTTTAAGAGTTTTTTTTCCGGCGATCAATAATCTCCCCTCCATTCCCCATCCGCGGCGCTGCCTTCCTTTTGGTTTCCAAGCCCCTCCCACTGACGACGGCGGCGACAGTGGCGGCGAGAGGAAGAATTTCAGGCTGGGATCAATTGAGAAGGAGAAACAAAACGCCGTTGTTTAATAGAGATATTCCTGTGTGCTCACAAAACACTTAAGTAATATACGCGGAGGAGCTGAAGAGCTTGGCCAGGCAGGTACAGCTGCTGCTGCTGCTGAGCTTAGAGAGGCGATTGCAATGAATATATTGGGCTGTTCACTCAAACTCCTCGCTCGTTTATTGAAGGTGATAGTCGTCGTAGTCGTCGGCTGCCCATATACGGGGAGATGCGATGCAAAGGAATGACTTTTTGCCAATTAGTATATTTATGTTAGCATTAAAATGGAACGACGGAGGGGGGAAAAGGAGGATTTGAGGTATAGGAGTGAAAACATATGTTAATATGAGTCTATAGCTACTAATTGCTGCAGACTTTAAAGCCTTCAGCTGTTACATATATTGCTGTTAAATAGGTATTTAGATCTAAATACATAATGGGATCAATTATTGCATACAATGCATTTTGATCAGATGCCGTAAACCAACTTTTATTGCTCCAACATCAGCCCTGCTTTTTTCTTCATCTTCATCGTAATCAACCTGTCTTCACGACTGATATACGGTAAATGCCTTGATTAAAGAATCAAAGCCAGGTCTTAAAATCGAGAAAATAATAACATACTTGGTCTGCTTTTCTCATTTTAATTTCATCGTTTTGATCCGTTTTATTCTTATCACGTTCCTTGGAGTGGAGGAGGATGTTTCCTATCAGATCATCAATAACAAATTCATTTATCGCTCACAAAGAACCATTTTCTCTTTTGGAATTCCATTTTGTTATCATCATCATACCGAAGCCTGGCTGGCTGGCTGGCAGACCGGCGGCAATTGATTTTATTGTTTGCGTTTGGTGCGGAGATGGGAAAAACTTCGCCTGGAGAGATAGCAATCCCTTTGAAAAGTGGTGTGAACGGAAGACATTCCAAGCATTATAACCTGTTTATTCTAAACTAACCGCACAATTACCTCTATGTAGAGTCTCAAAATCGGTTGGAATCCCCGCATATAAAGTTGTTTGATATATCTCCTTCCTTTGCTCATTTAAGCCTCATCATCTCCAATTCACAAAACGGTTTTCTTCCTCCTCTCTTGATTCTATTCTTCCCTTATTACTTCACCATGGGCGCCAAAGCTGGAGAGAGACCCAATCAAGACATCAAGCATCAGGGGGCTTCAGAAGAGAATAAATACTATTCATACTACAGACGGAGCCATATTTATAAAGTTAATCGACGGCCATAAATTGTTATAGTTGGAAATGGCAGTTTTATTGGGTTTGGACTTGTCAATTACGTGCCTTTGATGTTCGTTGTCTCTGACAGATTGTGTGGGATGCATCAAACATGAACAAAAGTTGGCCGGGGATACAAAATAATAATAATAATAATAATTTGCTTCAAACGAGAGGCTTGTTATGTAGGTGGGGTTGAATGGCTGGTAATGGGCTCAAAGTGATTGATCAGTTGATGCGCACAATGGATTCTACAGCATTCACAATGGGATAGAAATCTGCTGTTGAATATGACGTTTACAATGTATTTAATTATGAGTAAATGTCTTGCAGTTCATTAATTAATTTATACTAGGAAACTTTACATAACATAATTTAACTGATGAGCTGCAACATAGTTACTCAT
The DNA here is from genome assembly GCA_900659605.1 of Tisbe holothuriae. NCBI lineage: Eukaryota > Metazoa > Arthropoda > Copepoda > Harpacticoida > Tisbidae > Tisbe > Tisbe holothuriae. The sequence goes on along the minus strand of LR137497.1, from coordinate 7,079 downwards.
AATAAGGTTGTGTTTAAGCTACCAGGTGTATCGTTAATAACCTTTTAAAGCAACTGTTGACTCATCAGTGGAACAAGTATTTTAATTAGGATGCAAATGCATTTATTCAAGCTTAAGTAAACTTGCACTTACTAAATCAACGTCAATTAAGTTAATTATTCTTTAACGAACTTTATTCTTTACATCAGTCATACGGATTAACAGACGGAACATCTAACATTAAACGCACTGCCAATTAGAAAGCCCATCAACATCTCCTTCCTTTCCTCCAGATATCTCCTTTCTTTCTTCCATTTATCCGTTCATTGCAATTTCCTGGTTATCCTCTGCCGCTCTCCGCAGCGTCGCCCCGTTGAAGTCGTCTCCTCCTCCTCCATGGCCGTGGTTGGAGAATCCTTCCTTCTTCTTCCGCCGGGCGAGCTGAGCGACGTAGGCAAAGGCCAGCCCAGCCGTAGACAGCTCCAGTAGGGCGAGGATGGTTCCGAGAAGGCCGTAGCAGAGCAGGGGGAATTGGAGCTCACTTGTGTACAGCTACAATAAACATGATATGATGCATGTTAAGCTAGCATATGAGACAGTTTTGAATTGGGGAAATGGATACAAATTACACTTGTTTAGAGCATGTTATACATCATTTACCTCATCTAGAATTTTGAAGCATCCTCTCGTGTAGATCACATTAGCTAGTGTTTGCAGCTCGTGGCAATTCTTGCTTGTAAGTGGGGTTTGGCATGCTGGGTTGTCTTCGGAACGGTAATCGAAGCAACAGCTCTCAGGAACGCACTTGTTTCCAGTCTAAAATTTTAAAAAAATATAAAATATTTATTACTTTAAAGTTTAAATAAAGTAACCTTTGCTTCAGTGTAGAATTGAGCCCCGCAGCATCTCAGCCTCGATTGCAGGAAGTCCCAGGTGTCCCTGTTTCCATCGTTCTCCTCGCCCTCGTCGTAGTATCCGCTGGCTGTCACGCCCGTTGTCAGGAAGAGGTTGCTTTTGATCTCCCTATAAGATATAATTGTATTATTGTTCCTTACTTTCATTAAAAAACTTACTGTCTCGCCTCCATTGCGACAAATACGGATCCAAATTGCATGAAACAGAGAGGGATTGCGAGGATTCCAAAGACAAGGATGACCATTCTATTCTCAGATGAGGCGATCACAGACCCCACGGAGGCGTACGTGAATGTCAGTACTCCACCACCTGTAGTTATTATGTTAAAAGCCTATTTAGAGTAGCAGTTATGTATGTAATTACCGATAAGCAGCCACGGCAAGATACCAAAGTTATGCGACACAATGTACAGCTTATCCATGTAGTAGCTGAGATGCAGGACGAGGCCTGCAAACACCATGGTGAGGCTGCCGAGCAGCAGGAGCACGAACACGACCCCGAGCCACTTCTGCAGCTGGGTGGTGCGCTGCATGTACAGGCTGAGGGTGGACTTGCTCCGCTCGGATCGGTACATGATGGTGGTGTTGGTGCTGACTTCTTTGGATGACTGTCCGCAGTGGGAGGGGGAGGAACGGAAGCAGAAGGGAATAGTCCACTTATCACATTTCCTGGACGACGGGCTTCTTAGTCATTCGAGATTGCGTAGAATAATAATAAAGGAGGAGAATAATGGCCAAAACTAGTCAAGGCTGACGGATGGATTTTCGCCAGAAAGAAGATCGCGGATTATTAGGATATAATTGCATAAAGAAAACAAGACATAATGCAAAGACCTATATTAAGTGCATAAAGTTACATACTGTATATTGATAGAGTAATTGCTATTGTTGCATAGGTTGCAAGGGGGAAGGAATAACCCGGTTTATTCCACTGTGCAAACACTACACATATATGTATAATACCCGTTTATCATCTTAAATAGAGGAATACAATCTCATACATGACTTTACTGTAATATTGCTTTTACTTCTACCCCTGTAATTGGCCATTCTACCCCCAAGACCCTCCCCAATAAACAAGCTCATTCAAGTGTAAGAAATGCAAATAACAATAAAAAGAAGAAGGAACAACCAAGAAAGAGAAGAGAACGCCACGTGTTTGAGAAGTCAATTTAAAGTTGAAACCGCTCGGGCTTTTTGTCAGATTTCATTGTTGTAAAACATCATCGTCGTCAGGACGGAATCCCCGTTTTCGACTCTTCTTGCATTCACAAGACACAATGATAACGCTAAGGACACACGTGCTAACGGCAAAGACATCCTTCTTTGTAATGTGATTTGTCACAAGAGTACATACGTCACTAGTTATGTACAGATACCCATAGTTATGTAGAATATCAGCTCTTTCTATTGGCATCATTATCAAAGCATCGTGATTCGAGAATATAACTCCATTATAGTTAAATCATGTTCCATATTTTTCTCAGTGACATTCCTTTGAGTCGATGTAATTCTCGTTTGCCGGCTAATCGTTAGGAAGGAATTCGGTCACCTCTGGCTGGGCTGTAGCTGGCTGAAGCTGGGTCTCGTCCAAGTCCCTTTTAGCTTTGACACGCCAGCGGAGCACAAAGCTCGAGTTAATTGGATTTCGCTTTGTGGACATTGTGATTTTTCTCCCTCTCTCAACTTCAAACGGAAAACGAAAAAAGAGCTCTTTGGGACCCATAGACTTCGCGCCGGCAACGACTAGAGCAGTCTTTATCACTATGATTGTAACTCAGTAACTGTTGTCCTCGTGTCTTGTCGGGCAGTCTCCATTTTTGTCAAGTGAACAAAAGCGGAGGATGGAAAGAGAAGAAGAAGAAGAAGAAGTGGGTCTTTTGAAAACATACTATAATAGAGACGACTGACTGAGTGAGTGCGTGAGTGAGTGCGAAAGAATAGATTGAGGTAGTTATGTTCTTTTTTCTCTTCTTCTTTGAGTTTTCGTAGCTGCAGCAGCTCGTGCTCAAAAGTATCATTTTGCATTTAGGAGCTGCTGGCAGCCGGCGGACAAAACGTCAACCGTTTTACAAGATAATTGAAAACGAAGGAAGAAGAATTTGTTTCCCCGGGTGTTTGGAATGTTCCTGATGATCAGACAAAGGCGCAAAATTAGACGGATTATTGTATATTTTAATAGAGATAAAGGATTTGGACAAAGGGAAGAAACCGGCACGACGGCGTTAGATCTAATATATAATCAGCAGGTGAGGAAGAAGAAGACCTCACGTAATAATTATCCTCATCCTTTGGAGGGAGATTGAATAAATAGGATTCTCTGAGACAGCAAAGAAATAAGCAACATTCCTCCTGTTCCTTGAGGCATACACAGCGCAGGATATTGATCTTGTTGAGAACGAAGAATGATGGCAGAAAAGAAAATGGGGTGTAAAAAGCAAACTCAATCGAGTGTGCGTTTCTTTATACACATCATGTGCGTGAATCAAAGCTGGGTTGGTAGTGATGGCTCTCGGGGGAATCCTTTCATGTGTCGGGAAGAGTAAGGAGGAGGAGTCAAAAATGCGCCATACTGCTTCAACCCGTGAAAAGTGCAATTGACAATAAATTTGCCCGTGTTAAAACAACCATGAGTAAGATAGTGGCTCTGGAGATGAGTCCTTGGGGATCCAAGAGCAATTTGGGGTTCATACATAAAAACGATTTGTTGTCACACCACAACCACCGTTACAATGAAAATGAGTTTAATCGATAGGAGCTGTAAGGAAAGATTCCACTTTCGACTTCGTGCTCTATGCATCTCAAATTATGTGTAAGAATTTCATTATGGAAGACAAAGAAGAACTTTTCCTCGTCGTTCCACTTAGAAGATGACCCCGGGTGATGGATTGAAAATTATCATCAGTGTCATCATCAACTTTTGCTCTGAATATATTAACGGGCATAACCACAACTTTTCACCACATTATTTTCGCCCTCAGAATGGTGATGATGATCATGTGTTTCCAGCTCTAACCAGCCAAGCTCACGCGAGAGAGAAGAAGTGAACGAGCAGTCGATAAGTTAATTGCAGCTCACTCATCTCAATCGGGAGAGAGAGAGATTTGATGGCTTCATCACATTCTCCTTGTGTGGAGAGAGAGAGAGAGAGAGAAAAGGAGCTGTAAAATATGAATTTGAACCCTGCCTCTAGCGCTGTGATTATCTTTATCTGCTACAAATAATAATAATACCATGATATGATAGCTTGCATGGTCGTAAAACGAGAAGGAAATAGGTGGATGAGGAGGTGGGAATAAAATGAGTCGGTTTCAAATAATGAGCAGTTTGGTGAACAGTTATAAGTTCGATTGATAGAGCCAATTAACTCTAGCCGAAAGAAACTTTATACAAACACACAACGAATTAATGTTGTTGTACGATTTTATGGCTATTCTGGTTATGTAGATGACCGCTCCGAGCCCATTATTGCATTTTAGGCTCAATTGGTCCACGGTAGCAGTCCATTTATTATCCTCTGATTGCACCTCCCTTCCAACTATAATTGTCTTGCTGTGAGCTCCATAACTCGGCTTCTGCTTTCTCTCCTTCTTCTCCTTCCCCTCCGCTCACTTTTTGCTTCATTGAAGACACGTTTTGCTCTTTCCGGTCTTGCTGGAGGCAGCAGCCTCAGCCTCAGCTCCGCCTCTGGCTCGGATTGCCCGAAAAATGGAAAGTTGAGTAACAATGAAGAAATTAATGTAGCGAAACGGGAGAGCTGGAGGGAGAAGGAAGGAAGGAGGGAACGATGAAGAGAGGATTAGATATAATATTATATGACAGTGGGTCTTCTTTCCAGCTAGACTACAGTTTGCGAGGTCTAAAGATGTTTAAACAAGGCATCAACCCGGACCACAGACTACTCCACCCAAGTAATGGAATGCTGCTAAGCACTTTAGCTAATTCAGACTTTATTAGGTTTTTTTTTATTTCATTAAGATGAAAATCCTTCCCCATAACTCACACTACCCGTTGACTGATACAAACATTCAAGTTTTGATGTTGCAGCAAGCCTCTCTAGTACCAGTAATTCCTACAAGCATCAATTTACTTACATGAAATGTTTCAACGTTATATTCGTTTATAATGTGTCAATAGTAGATACAATGAAAATATCATGAAAGTGATTTGTACATCATACATAAAGCGTAACTTACTCCATACGTTGATAAGGCTAAAT
>LR137495.1:0-19555 GCA_900659605.1 Tisbe holothuriae | reverse complement strand
AGCTGTGCAGGTTGTCTTGCTGAAGTCTCGGATGCAGGATTGATCGGGAGGGCATGTGGAGCTGTCTGCAACTAGGATAACAATGTATTTTGGCGGAAAATAAACTATGTCAGGTGTATGTTTAGTGTAAATAAATGTAAACTATATATAGCATCCCTTTCTTTGGTCCATTTTTTTTATCAATGGTATTTAGTCCTAAAACAAACTATTAAATTATCCAGCTAGAAAAGAAACATGGCAACATGCTGCCAACATTTGTGCTCTCATCCATTTGAATCACTATTTTTGTTAGGATACTCGTCCAAGTAATACTTAAACGAGTTCTTCTTCAGTGACAAGACTTAGTTCAGTCCTGAGTCCGATTATTAAAAAGGGAAAATATCATACTTAGCGCCTAGGGGTACTCCTTTAGACAGAATGCATAAAGCTGCCTCCTCATTGGTTGAAATGATTGCTAAGCAACTGCTTAGCACTAAGGAGTAGCTTTGTTTTTTTAATAATCGGACTCGGCACTCACTTTAGTTTACCGCTTATTTAATCGGATCACAGCATTAACAAGTTAAACCATATTTTGAACAGATTGCGAGGTTCTGAGGTGTATACACTTTAGTACATAGACAAAGAGAATAATTTAAAAGTATCTACTTTTTGGTATACAACGATTTCTACTTTCTTTATCTGTTCAATGGTACTTAGTCTTAAAATAACCTATTTAAACAATCAGCAAGAAAATAATCAACTGACAGTTGCCATGGTCCACTGAGATGATCTAAAGTACTATCTATTTTTGAAGGAAAATCATCCAACCAAAATTTTAGCCAAGTTATTTTCTGACGTCTCTCAGTTGCCAGATTAAGTCCTTCCCTCATTTTAGTTCACTTCTAGTAAATAGTTTGAACACTACTTTTCCTCGCCCCATAAAATGAACTCACTGTGATATGCATAATCCAAACTTACTCAGCAGTCCATTCTCGCACCGTTGCGGCGTCCTAACACACCCATGCGCCGGATCGGGCACTCCATCCCTGGGAATACCACCGAACCCAGCCGGGCAGCTACATATCGGCTCAGCGCCCTCAGCACTGCACACCGCAGTGGGACCGCACGCCTCGCTGATGCTGCACGGGTCGTAGCCGATGTTGTTCTCGTTGTTCGGTGTGATGAAGATGTTGGATGCTGGTGGGGATGTTGTTGTCGTTGTTGTAGTTGTTGTAGTCGTCGTTGTTGTTGTGGTTGTGGTGGTTGTTGTGGTTATTTTGTCTGTAATATAGAAGAAATGAAGTTTAATTTATGCAATAGTGTTTGTCCCATTATATAATTATATACATATATATTTATAAAAAATCATTAGGTCGACTAGATGTTCGTACGGCAACAAGTTTACTACTATTTTGGAAGTCAATATTTGACAGCACTAGCATATATGCGGCTTATGCGCATGTGTAGTTTTGGCAGCCATGCAGTTGCATTTAATAAACTGCATGGTGTATCAAATGCTTTCTGATTAAAGTGCAAGAATATGGAACTTCTTTTAACAGTCTTTCTATTATCCAAGGGCACCTGGCGAAATCTTTAATTTAAGTATAATATAAGACTGCAGTTATTGATACAAATTCGTAAAAGTCCATGGACACTAAAATTAAATATTTTATTTTGCACAATAAATGTGCAGTAACTGCAGTTACATGCGCGAATAAGAAAAAAATAAGTATGTCAAAGTGATGGCTTCCTTTAAAAACGTCGTATATATCACAATATATATAAGAACTTCCCTTCTTATCACCTTTATCATTTAATTAAAATACCCGAGTAGTTTCATGAGTTTCCATTATTCCCCATAATTTGCATAACAAATGCTTTAATACTTATACTGAACTTGTTTCAAACTTACCCTTCGCAATAATGCTAAATCTGCTCAGCTTGTTCCTATTCGCAAACTTTGCCCTGAGTCCCTTGTTATGCTCAGCCAACTTCTTGCTGCTCCTCCGATCCTCTTCTACTTCTTCGGAGTCTTCTTCTTCCAAGAAAGAATCTTCCTCCGAAGAGGTCTTGACAGGGTTCCAATCGGCCTTCTTTGTGACCTTGACGACGATTCCCTTCTTGCGTCCTGAAATTTTAATCATTTAACTTGTATCCCGGTTTTGACTTTGTAAAACTTATAAAAGCTTATTCAAGGGTGCTTAACGCATTTACAAAATACTTATTGCTGACAATATGTCCATAAATAAGCAACGCACGAGTAGATCCTTCTGCTCTCATATTCCACCATGTTTTCAAATTCTTTTTCTTGGCACATGCCATGTCAATGTGGACTTATGTCCTTTAAACTTATAATTACTTGGATATTACACACATGCTTCAAGCAAACCAACGCAGACTTCGGTCAAACTCGACCTTATAAGTAATGAGTTGGCTATCGGGGTGTTCTCCACACCCATACATTTTAGTACTGTACATACACTGTTCAATCATTATAAGTATAGCTAGCTGTAAACAAAGTACTGTGAATGGGGGCTGTGGTAGCCATATTCGCAATTTGCTGTACTCCGACCCAGTAGGTCGTGGGTTTGAATCTCCCAGCGATATGATGAGGAACTAGTAAAATGTGTTTTAAGTACTGTGTCAATACCTGACGATCTCGGCGTCTCCTCTTCCTCCTCCAGCACCGTGACAGGCTCCTCATTCAGCTGCTTGTCATTCTCCAGCAGGTTCTTGAGACTGTTGGCCCGGGTCGAGTCGGGGATGCGCTCAGTTGTCGTCGATGTGGTCACGTCGTCAGGGAATGGGGTGGAGGAGATGCGGAAGGGCTTGGGGGCACGGGTGGACCTGGAAAAAGAGAATAAAGAATAAGTAATACTTCGGCAAAAATCAGTTAAACTAAGTCACCATCAGAAAGAGTGTTACGCGCTATTCGGTAAACTCTTCCTCGGTCCCATTTTTTAACTTGGTAAAGAAGTTTAGTACATCTTCAAGTGCGTTCCTATAAGCTTGAAAGCGTACTTCATGTATTCTATACTGTAGTCTCCTTTAGCAGCAACCTATTTGTTGGCGTCTTTTAACATTCTCTAAGGCCTTTGCCTTGTAAGACTGAGACAGAGTACTCATTCTTCCACTTTGTCTCCAAAACGAAGCTGAGGTTGACAAGTGGGTTCACAGTAATGCATTTCTTTGCTATTTCTCTAATATCTACTTTCCTTGATATGACATGAAACTGAAATTTATCTCGACGTATAAATCCATTTCTTGATAAAGGTTTTAAAAACTCAAAGTACATCGCCATAAGAGTGCCTATAAAGAAAATCGGTGGAGGCTGGTTATAGTTGTCCATCTCACGATAGGCTCCCGATGAGTTTCAAATCATTTAACATTTTGAAAAGGCAGTTAAGCCTAAAAAGTATTCAATCTATCAAACTATCATATTAAGTTACTACTGACAAACTTTTAAGAACAAAATTCCAAAAGACTAAAATATCAAAACAGAATGATACAAGGATGAATGAAGTTTAACCCCGAGAGGTCCTATTAAGGGGCTGACCACACGACATAGAAATATCATGCAAAAATCGATGAGCAACCGCTGTACATTGATTTCCCAGCCCTGAGTTCACACTGTTTAGGTGAATACTCAGCATTGAAAATCGATGCGCCATCGATGGCGCATTGGTGTCCTCTATAAGGTGTGGTCAGCCCCTTAGGAATCGTATTTTACACTCTCGTAGCACGATTTCTAATCTTTCACGCTAGATCTCGGCAAGACATTCTCAAGGTATAGACAAAGACCATCTTGCAGAGATTCCTGTATCGACTAAGATTTCAATGCACTTTTACAATGCAATGAGCATTTTTTTTACAATTTACAATGTATTCATCTTTGTCTATAAATGCTATCCAGAATCCCTAATATCCTTAAGAAACCTGTAACTCGATTGTCCTCTTGAAAACTCGAATGACCTCTACAAAAATATAATTTATGTGTAGTATTTGTATTGTGTAGTAACTGTACTTCCTCATTTGCTTCCAGGTCTGCGACGAGCCGCACCCTCTCCTCGTCATGGACATGCTCACCCACTGCTCGGAGAAGCGCCTCGACCCCGCCATCACCATCATGTTCCAGCTCTGGCGCAAGGGATACTCGGCAGAGGACATCATCGCAAACACGTTCCGCGTGTGCAAGAACCTACAGATTGAGGAGTATCTCAAGCTGGAGTTCATCAAGGAGATTGGGCTGCAGCACAGGGCGATCGTGTCGGGCACGTCGTCGCTGTTGCAGATGAGTGGGCTCGTGGCGAGGCTGTGTGATAAGGCGGGGGCTTAGGAGGTGTTTAAATATGTACTAAATAAATTCTGATTTAAAATATTGCATTTTTAAGGCATGTATTTCAGTTTAAGTCTTTTTAAACGCTAAGGCGTATTTTCATTTAAACTACTGAACCAGACTATAAGCTTTAAAATTATCTGCAATTTGGAGAGAGAAAATGTGCGCGGTTTTATAGATAGTGGATAGTGGTCTATGTGAAATAGAATCATATAGTTGTGCCCAAGTATGGTTTTTCCAATCCATTTGATCATTCACTAAATTATATAAGGATTTGTGTTGCTATTACACCAGAAGGTAGATGATGTGCACGACTTAAATGATAATTTATGGCCCTTTGATTTAAGTTGGTTGTGATATCTCCGATTATTACTAAGAACTATGAGTGGGAAGTGGGAACGCATGCCGCATTACTACTAGTGTAGTAATGTACAAATATTATCACTCACAGGCTAATACAAAACTCATGAACATGGTTAGCAAACTCTTATATCTAACTGACTACCATTGGAATTCCTCCAAAACGTCTTCAAATTTTCCCAAAAAATCGGCTGTGGTTTATGCAGTTGGGCTGAGCGCGCGCTTTGGCTCACCTCCTCCTCCCCCTTGCTTGCGTTGCCGTTTTTTGCCCGTTCGATCCTCTCCTCAGCTGAAGAGCAACTCAGCAACGCACACACAAACTCACGACTCAGTCAGGCACTGACAGATCGGCCGAGCGCACAACAAAACCAAATCGCACGAAAAAAGAAAGCCTGGGGCAAGGTGTGTGTTTTTAACCGTGAATTTGAGGCATTTCCTTGATCCCTGTGACCTCCGAGGAGGCTCCCCAGGACCTCCGAGATGCCCTCCCAGAATGGCGGTGGCCCCGACGGGTCCTCCTTGAGCCCCCTGCTCACCGCCCTCCACGCCCACATTTCACCAAAGGAGTTGCAGACGAGGCTCAAAAAGCATCAGCTCATCACAAGGTAAACAGCAAAATGGAGTTCTAGACAAGATTCAACAGTTGCATTGTACTATAATTCTACTCGGCTACTTCACTATATATTATTCATAGATAATGATTTGTTACTATACCGAGATATTTGAGCCTCTGATGTTGGGAGGACAAAAGTATTAGCCGCGCATTTTATGCATACAGTATAGTGTCAAATCACAAAGTTAATGCAACATAAGATAGACACTTCGAGCGGCATAATGTCGAATCTTTTCCACGTGATTTTTGATGGGCCGGTCTTTTTTGTACCCTGATAAGACATTTGTGAGAGACAGACGGCAAGAGTTGAAGAGTCCAAAAATGATGCTCTTTGTGCAAATGTACTCTGAAGGCATCCCAGTTTCCAACTACTTACTTTCACTTATGGATTAACAGTAATCAAATTATATATTTCCAGTTCTGATGACTCCTCCTCCCCTCCCTGGACTCCCTTCTCCTGTCGCTGTCCCAGTCCGAGTGGGAGGATCTGGTTCTGTCGGGCGCCTCGCTGGGCGTGCGGAGGAGAGTCTGGAACACGGTGGCAAACTTCAAGAAGCAGAGCAAGAGTGGAGGAAATGAGGGGCAGAGACGGAGGAGGACGCACAAGAGAGACAAAAGGGCCAGAGGTAAAGGATTATGCTAATAAGTACAACATGCCTTTTCTAAGTAACATGACATCATTGACATGCAAGGTTTAAAACTCTTGACGTACTCGTCTCACTTTTAAATGTATATTATAGTTTTCTTCATGGAAACCTCGGGGTTATAATATAGCAATGATGATTCTTTTTGTTGTCATGTCAGACCTCTAAACATGCATTTAAATAAAATTGTCACAAAAGTGTGAGATGACTCATTTGAGCGAAACACGTTTTCCAACGGAAAAGTTGGAACAAATGTTTATTCAAAGCAAATTCATCAAGGTCAATTTCCGCTTATCTGTGTGGCTTTTTTTTGCAAGTGTGCACGTGTGGGCTACAGGTGTTTCTAGCAGGTCAAACGTACTATGACACAGCTTGCTTGATTATTTTTTTGCTTAAGTGATTGTAGATTGCAAGTGTCTGATTCTTACAAGTCTGACAAGTCTTAATGCTTGCAAGCTATGTGTAAAAATAATAATAAAAATAACTCCCTATACGTTCTGATAATTGAGCCTAACATAGACATTTATGAGTTAGCACCGCTTAAGTATCTGTTCGCGAAATAGCATACTATGTAATGCTTCCTTTTTTCGTTCCAATATCATAATCCCATTGCGTTGACATACAAACTCTTAATCCGCTTCTCACTTTCCAGCTCCCAGCTCTCCTACTCGACGCTCCTCCCTCTTGGACAACATTAGCTTCACCGACGATGACGACTCGTCCAGCTCGAGCTCTGACGACGAGGTTGATTTGCAGAAGGATGGTGACAACGGGGCGTCCAGGAAGATGCTTTTTTCAGATGATGGGGATGAGGTGGAAGGAGGAAATAGGGCAAAGAACAGGAAAAAGGTACGAATATACGATCTTGGACTGCTGAGGCCTATAGGACATTCTGTTTACAAATGATAGGATTAATCAAGGAGGTTTAAGTAAATAGTCCTATTTCGATGGGATTAATGTATTCCAGTTCCTTTGGGGGTAATTAAGAACTAGTCTATAACAAGCTTGCTATAGTACTTAGGCGAAATGGCGTGACAAGTATATGGCCATAACACCTGCTTGTTTATTCCAGACCAAAGAAACGCCCTCCCCATCTTCCTCAAAAGCCTCCGCCCACAGCATCACCCACAGCCACGCCCACCTGAATGGCCACGCCCACGGCAACAACGGCCGCTCCAAGACATCCAAGCACGTGTTCGCCTCCGACCTTCAGATCGAGCGCTTCAAGACCCTGCTGGCGTTCGGCTACGCGCTCGTCGTCTCCTGGATCACGTCCTTCACCATGGTGATCGTGCACGACCGCGTGCCGGACATGGAGCGTTACCCGCCGTTGCCGGACATTCTGCTCGATAACCTGCCGCATATCCCGTGGGCGTTTGAGATCTGCGAGCTCACTGGGATGATACTCATGGCGGTGTGGGGGCTTGTCTGTCTGTTCCACAAGCACAGGTGCGTCAATAATGATTAATTCATCAACTTTATTTTACTATAACTTTCTTCAGGTTCATCCTGATGCGTCGTTTCTTCTCCATTTCCGGAACAATCTTCCTCCTCCGGTGCGTGACGATGCTTCTGACGTCCCTGTCCGTGCCGGGGAAGCATCTCGACTGTTCGCCAAGGCCCTACGGGGATATCTGGAATAAGCTGTACAACGCGTATGTCATTTGGACGGGAGCGGGGATGACACTTCAGGTAGGAAATGCTTTAAATAACAGAAAGATTTGTAACACTGGTGAGAGACTGTAACGTAATTCTCATATTATATAGTCTCTGCACTAGAACATTATAAGTCCAAGAATGCGTGTTCAATAGTCCCCTATTTTTCCAGGGCGTCCGGACTTGTGGCGACTACATGTTCTCTGGCCACACCGTGAGTCTCACCCTCCTCAACTTCTTCATCACGGAGTACACGTCGCGCCGGATCTACTTCCTGCACACATTCACCTGGATCTGCAACGCGTTCGGGGTCTTCTTCATTCTGGCGGCGCACGAGCATTACTCCATTGACGTGTTCATTGCGTTCTACATCTCATCACGGTATGATAAATTCCTTTAAACTGATTTCACGTAATTACAATGTTAGACATTCTTCAAAGTAAAGATCCTTTGAAAATATATTACACTTTAAGCAATGATAGTAGAAACAGTGCTCCCACTTTTGGTTGATTTTAATACGCTTAACATACTTTTTGCCTTATAATATGATGCATTTCACTAAGTTGACGCTTTCGTTTCCCTATTTCAGTCTTTTCCTGTACTACCACACTCTCGCCAACAACAAGGGCGGCGGCAAGGTCGGCCACCGCGGCTGGTTCTACTTCCCGCTCTTCTACTTCTTCGAGTCCAACGTGGACGGCAAGGTGCCAAATGAGTTTGAGTGGCCAATCACTCTTGCGGATGTCGCCAATACCGTGACGAAGGTGAAAGCTAAGGCTGTGAGGACTTATAAGAGGTGAGCTATTAACGTAATTTTAAACAATGTCATAAAATACGCCAACTTTATTGTCTAAGCCAGATAACTTATTGTGTGTTACAAAACTTAAAATGATGCAATTATTGCAATACCTTACTATAGATTAACTCATGAACCTATTATACAAGAGCTTTTATAATAGCTCTATGGATTAACTTAATAAAGTGATATGTTCACTTCACACTATAATGTTGTAATGTAATTCACGTTATCCCTTATTTCTCCAGCGTCTGTGGACCTAAACCAGAACCCGAGTCCGTTTCAACGTCTTCCCGTACCAAATATAAAGCGCAGAAGAAAAACAAGTGATACATTTTTGGAGTTGGACAAGGAAGAAAGCAAATTTAATAACCAAATTCGGTGAAATGACAATGGAAATTACTTTGAGAATTGACTAGAGAGATTATTAATTAAACGTTTGATACTTTTTGCAAGTGCTGCTTTATTAGCCCCGTGTGCTAGTGTTCTAGAAATTAACCAAACTTTCCATGTTGATACGTGCCTTAGATTCATTTGTAGTGTATATTTATTAGAATGTTAATACTGATCCCAAGCGCAATAATATATTGATGTTCATTTATGGAATACATTTTATGGTAAACTAATTGTTGAATTCTCTTGTATGCTAATTTAGGAAGCGCGCAGATAATGATTTAGTTAGAATAACCAGATTGTATACTTTCCAACGATATATTTTAAATCATATTTGGTTTTATATATTCCGATTGTGTACATTCTGTACAAACTATCTCATTGGATTTAGTTTGGTGACCTGTCTTCATAGTTTGAGCAAAGTTGTAAATTTGTCTAATTTAATTATAGGACAAGCCAATTTGGGGATAAAGATTAATAATAAAGTAGACATAACCTCACAAAAAATGAGCAAAATGTAAAATATAATTAACAATAATAATAAAAGAGTGTTTTCTTTAGAACAGAAACGGGGTTTGCTGAAGCTGAATGTTTGAAACTCTTACAAAGATCACTTCAATTTTTTCCTGGAATCATAGGAGACGAAGTTTAGAGTGCTCGAAGCGGTTTTAGTGCCGCGCCCAGCACTGCGGTTTTCATCACCGTCGCATGTAGCCACTACTCGGGTTATACCTTGACGCAGCTGCGCCTCCTGACGCCGCACCTCCGTTGCCAGAGGGGCGTGTCCCTGTAGCGCCCGGGGGGCGTGCGTTGGCGCCGCCCACACCGGAGGCGGAGGCGCGGTTGAAATACTTGTCGAAAGGTTCATTGGCTGCTGTAGGGTTTCTAAAAGGAACAAAGACTTGAGCATTTGCAGAAAGTAATTTATAAGGAAATTTTACCTCTCCGGGTCCGGTTTCTTAACAGATCCCTTTCTCTGAAGCGTCCCTGTAGTCACGCCCTTCACGTTGCTGCTTGCAACCGATACGGAGCTGCAAGGAAACACATTTGAACATTTCATAATGAGTAATTGAAATAGTCAGTTAAAAGATATGAATTACGCAGTATTGTAATCAAAACTTCATGTAATGCATATAATGATTACATAACGCATTGTACGGTATAATGATTCTACTGGCAAGCATAACGCTCACATTACGCAGTAATTGCGTACCTGATATCTGACCCTGACCCAAACTCCCTCTCCCTCTCCTGACTCATGCCTCTCGTGAGTTTCTTCAGCTTCCCGATGAGTCCGCTCTTCTTCTTCTTCTCCGCGCCAGTCACCCACTCGCTCTGGGTCGAGCGGGTGCTCTCGCGGCTGCCGGTGCTCAGCCGGTCCACCGAAGTATCGCGCTCCAGGCGGCGGATCGAGAGGGTGTTGTACGTGTCGGATGAGTAACCTAAAAGGCATTTAGTTTTCAAACTTGTTTATCGACTCAAGTAGTAATTGTTTGCGGAAATGGTTAAAATACTCGAAGCGAACTAGATTTTATTCTACAAATAGAACGGTCCTCACCGGATTCTGACCCCGTTCCCGTTCCTCTGGTGCTTCTCGTCCTAACTGGCACTGGCAACGGGATGGACGCATTGGACGCGAGGCTCTCCCTAGACCCGTTGGTCGAGTCTGTCGACTTCCAGAGGTTGCCGTCGGACTCGCTGATGGTGTCCCCGATGGAGACCGTCTTGCGGTACAGGGTGCGGCGGTCGGAGGTTGTGGTGGGGCGACCTGGAAAAGGTTACAACAAAGGAGGTTAAATTAGAGGTATTAGAAACTTTAAATTAGAGGTATTAGAAACTACCTTCGTAACAGTAATTGATCATATCTGCAGTATCTCATATGATTTTATATATGAATCCAATCGAAAGAAAAGATATAACAGTTGTTACAAAAACAGATCACCGTCTACTACTATTTGGACAATTGGACCCATATGCCCCATATAATCATTGTTCATCAATCATCAGTAATGAAAATATTTAGCAATGAAAGTATTTAGCAATGATAATAGCAACTTCAATGCTTACCCCTTGCACTTGGACTATCCCCTCCCCCATCCGTCTCCACACTGCCCGTCCTCCTCATCCTCTGATCCCTCCTCGCCCCCGCCTTCTCGCGCACCTCCTCAGCCAGCCGCTGCATCTGCTCAAGCTCATCCCGGCTCTCTTTCAGCCGCGCGAGCTGCTTCGGCAGCGCAGCCTTCAGCCTGGCGGGGTCCTCGGCCACGAGCTTCTTCGCCTCCGTCGTGAACGATTCAATGTCGCTGAGCAGGCGAGAGACCTTCTTGTCCGCGCCCTGTTCGACGCGGGAGCGGTCGCGGACGAGAGTGCGGAAGTCGTCGCGTTCGCGTTCGCTCTTGTCCTTTTCGCGTTTCAGTTTCTCGTTGGTCGTGCGGAGTTTGGCGTGGGCGTCCCTGGAAGTGTAAGGATTTTGTATAGTGCAAGGGCAAGTGCAAGGGCCTCTATATTTTCAAATATATACAGGCCCTTGTATAGTGTGACATGGATGCAACTGGACAGTGGGAATGTGATGGCGTTGGGGAATGTTTTCATTGATTAGTTTTCATACATAAGGGGGTGTAACTCAGTGGTAGAGTGTCCGCTTCGCATGCGGAAAGCCCCGGGTTCAAATCCCGGCTCCTCCAAAGAATCTTTTTTTTGCGTTGCTTCCTCACCGCAAGTGTTGCTCGTTAAAGTATTAAATCGGTTAACTTTAATAGTTTTATACCAAATATTTTGTATATAACATGGTATACAAAAATATTCGGAATAGTGCACGTGCTAATGCTTTGGGAATTTTTCTGTTATACTAATTTGACAGATGCATCAGGGGGTGTAACTCAGTGGTAGAGTGTCCGCTTCGCATGCGGAAAGCCCTGGGTTCAAATCCCGGCTCCTCCAAACTTTTTTTAAACTATAATGACGACGGATCCTTACCTCAACTCCAGCAGATCATACTGCAAATCCATGACCTGCTTCTTCATATCGTCCTGCTCGTCGTCAAACGCCGACTTCATCGTCTCCGCCTTCCTCCTGCTCTCCAGCTTCTCCCGGTTCCGCTCCCTCTCAACCTCCAGCAGCGTCGACTTGAGGTCACGGGACATGGTGTTCAGCTCGGCAATCAGCTTCTTCTGACTCTCGCGCTCCTTCTGCCAGGCGAGCTCCATCTTGGTGCGGGTGCCGGCGATGCGAGCGCGCCCGCTCTCAATCAGAGACTCCTCTTCCATTTCGTTGATCTTGCTCTTCAGCTCAGCAATCTGGTTAAAAAATGTATTAATCACTAATAACAAACGTTATATCTCTAATGATTACCTGAATGTCATAGTTGGCCTGCTTTGCAATACTCTCCGCGTTCGTCTTGGAGATCTCCAGCTTGGCTTCGGCAAGTTCATCCTCCATAACGTGAATTTTGAGTTGGAGCTCAGCAGCCTAATTAGAGGATTATAAGCAGCTATAATTACCCCCTAAAGTAGCCCTTAATTACCTTTTCCTTGTCTGTAACAGCCTCCCCAGTAGGCTTCTTGTTCTTCAACCCCTCCATCATCTCCTTGTACGTCTCACGCTCGCGGCGGTACTTGGAACACTAAAAGAAAACGTCATTTAATTAGGAATTTAAGAGCTAAATGGATGGGAACACTGCCCTGATTCTTCAACGAAGAGATCTCTTCAGACAGCAAAGCTACCTTTGAGTCCAGCTTCATCTTGACCAGGTTGACCTCGGATCGCTTGTCCCTCTGCTCAGCAGACAGGGATCGCTTCAGTTCGTCCACCTTGGCCTCCAGGGTTGCCACCGAGTCTGAGTCGGTGCTGACCACTTTCTGGAACTTGGACATCTTCTCGTAGTCGAGGAGTTTGAGCTTGAGGTCTTCGCAGTCCTTGCGGAGGTTGGAAGATTGGCTCCTGAAGGGAACAAAAAGGAGTACATGAGATCAGGGTTTCTACTTTCATCGACCTCTGTAAGTTTTATTCGTTTCAGTGTCTTTTGAAAACTAACTTGTATATAAAGAGAGTTATTGAAAACAAGACTGTTTCCGTTTAACTTTATTCTTTACCTTGCCACATCTCCTTCGATCTTCAGCTGCGTGATCTGGTTGTCCCGATCCTCAATGATGTGCTTGAATCGCTCTCGTTCAGCGTCCCAACCTTCACCAGCTGAAAAACGAAAACTATGACTTTACCATTCAACTTGCAAGTGTCATTATCTCACCAGAGTTCCTGATAGAGTCCTCGAGGTCTCTGATCTTCCTGTTGACCTCGAGCTTCTCCTTGATCCACTCGTCCGCCTTGATGTTGTACGTCGTGCGGAGGGTGGACAGCTCACGTTGGACGGTGGCGTGCTCGGAGGCAACGGACTGAAAATAAGCAAGATTGACTAATTGATCAATAAGAAAAGCAAGTCTTTTATGCACCTCTAGTTGCTGTCTCAGTTCCTCATTCTCCGTCGTCAACCTAGCCTTGATCGTGACATACTCCTCCTCCATGGCTTCGAACTTCTTCTTGGACACCGTGTCCCCATTGGAGGCGGAGTCAGCCTTGGCGCCCCACTTTCGACCAGCAGCGGGTTTGCTTCCGGTTCCAAGATCTTCGATCTGCTTCTCCAGTGTCTCGATCTTCTCCTTGCGCTGTTGGTTGATGCGCTTGGATTTGGCCCATTTGTCCTCCTGAAATGCATGATAGTTACAAGTACATTGAAACGGTATGTGTCCCCAGATAGATTTGTGGATAATATTATCCATATTTTGCATCGAACCTCTTGCTATTAAGTTGCAGAGTGTGCACTTAAATCATTCTTATATACCCAGTAACCAAGGATGTAACTAAGGATGTAAACAAACAATTACATAACTATATTCCCCCTCTTACCAAGTCCTTGATCCTATCGTTGAGCTGTTCCTCTGATTCTCCCTTCTTCTGCGCGTCCTTCCCGATCCGCTCAAACTCCTTTTTAGTCTCCTTGTGCTTGATTTTCTCATCCTGGAAGCAGCCATCAACATATAACAGATCATGCAACATATAGCAAAAAGTAACTAAAAAAGAATAAAATAACCCGTGATCAGGCTGTGTTCCGGGGAATCGATCCGGGGAGCTCTGGAGTCGAAGTCCCGCCCCCTAACCACAAGCCAGTCTTCCCACGGGCTCTAGTTTGACTTTTAAAAGTGCACTTAACCGAAAGACATTGATCAACATTCTGCACAAACGACATTCATTTGAATATTCTAAATCACAAACCTGCAAGTCGGCCTTCAATGTCTCAATCTGTTCCTTGAACTGCTTGATGCCCTCCTGGGTTTGGGCCAGATTTGAGGTGTTCTTAGCCCGGGCAGTGTCCACCTCTCGCTGGAGGCGGTCACGCTCACGGTTAGAGGAGCGGAGCTCGGATTCAAGCTTGGAGTACTGAAAAGGGACGGAATAAAGTATACGGATCATGCATGTACGCTACGATCTTTTATTCCGCTTGAGGGCGCTGCAAAAAAGACTGCTCAAATTTTATACTGAAAGCTGTTCCTGACCGCTAACAAACACATTTGAGTTTTTTTTAAAAGAAAATGGTTAAATCTTGGATGATAATATTTATAAAACTCAAAGATGTTTCCTTCATTTTCTGAGCAGTCTTTTTGCCAGGCCCCCTATTGGGCATTTTCTAAGCTGTATTTGATTGGTGCGCACGCATACTTTATTGAAGTTGGCATGTTGGGCATTTTGGAAATATAACAATTACTAGAGCCAAACCATTTTTGCTTTGGCAAACACCTTTGATTTAACTTAATAATATTATCAAATTTAATAATATCTGATTTTTTTTGCTTTGGTGAACATAATTGATTTTAACTTATTATATAATAAAATTGTATTATACAATTTCTGGAATTAAACGGGGTGGTAGTTTGCATTGTCCACACTATTCTGGCGGCAAAAATGCTGTCCACACTAGTCCAAAGCAGTGTCTTGTCTTGACAAACATTTCGAGATTAAAATTTTCTAAATACAATTTCGATGTTGTTCCTGTCCGCGTTGTTCTAGCCACTCTTGCAAATCAATACTGTGAGTAATTGTAACTTGCTTATAAAATCATTACTAGTTACAATTTCTACTTTGCAATTATTCTAAAAAAATATTACTCAAAACAAGCATGTTGAAGTCAATAACTTTTGGACATGAAAACAAATTTCTTTCACTGTCATGCTCTCAACATGCCTAACAAATGGCTTTTTAACGTCTGTACTCTTCCATTAGTGATTTTATAGTCAATACGTATCATATCTAAAAGCCAACACTAAAATAATATTATTAAATTATATATGTATATTTTTATGAATGAAAATACTGCAAACATATTGAACATAATCATATTTGTTAGGACCAAATAAATAACATGAAACAAGAAACATGAAACACATTTCAAGATAACGTATCATGTATCGAGAAACATGAGATCTATTTAGTAAGAATTCTTATGGATTTCATATACATACAGTAACGGTTTTGGCACACTGCATAAGAATTCCAGAAAAGTGACATATAATTTTGAGCCATTGAGTTCAAATCTAAACTATGTAATTTTATGTAACGCCGCGCTGACAAATATTGTCTTAAAGTTTTTAAGACATTTATTATATACTCGTAATATACTGTACCTTCTTGCACTTTAGGGCAAAGCCAAGGCAATAATGGCGATTAAACATTTTTTAGCTTGATAAAAAGAAAAAAAGGAGTCCGGTTACAAAACACTTATTCATTTTTTTAAATATCCACTTGAGTATTCCATTACAAACGTATTTATATTAAATTTGCATAAATATTACTTATAAAAGTTCTACGTAAATGCACATACCTTCTTGTTTGTGTTAATGGTAAAATTAATGAAAAAAGTTATTGCAAAGTTTTTCCTATAAAAGAGTTCCTAAAGTGTTTTTTTCTTCAATTTTTTCTAGGATTAAAAGGGAGTTGGAAACATAAAGTGTTGAAAGTCTGATGATTACAAAAACAATATTTCCTGCATGAAAGTCAATTAAAAATATATATGTAGTTTACATGTTGATCATTTCTGACTTTTTAATGAGCTCATGTAAGATTTATGTAATTATTAATCAAATATCATATAAAATAAATATTGTGTACATGAATATACCCTGTATCAAAATTTAAAGTTTTAATAAAAATGCCACAGGAAACATAAAAGTATAAAACTTTTTATATTTTCAATGCATTTTTGGCGTCGCTAGATGCTTTTTGCCAAAATTTTATTACGAGTATTAATGACTGAAGACACTAAGTTCGTGATTATTTAATTCTTTTTGTCAAAGATTGTTGCAAATATAGGTAAAAGGGGCATTTGAATAATTTGGCCTAATATTTAAGTATATTGAACTGATGGAAAGGCCCTGGGTTGCCATGTACTGTAATAATGTTAGGAAAGGAAATCAAGTTGGGTTCCCAAAAAATTAGAATTGACAATAAAAAACTAGTTTTTGTGAACTTAGGAGTATATTGTTCAAAATTGGCGTCGATCTTCATCATCACATACAGGGTGGTTTTTTTCAAGATCCAACTTTTAATTGACAATAGCTCCCACCTAATGCATGATATCAATTCTTTATGAATTTCAAAACGTTATGCAATAGTGGGAAATTTTACTAACAAATATAATATTTTTTAATCAAAAAATATGCTTCTAATATGGTGCAAAAAGGGGCCTATTTTAAGGAGGTTACATAATAGCTTAAGAATGCAAGTTCTATAACAAGCAAATTTATACTTATTTTTATGTTTAAAGGACTAAGCATGTGTTTTAGGCCTACTTAGCATCATTGCAAAGCCTTTTACTCAATATATTTCGTCAAAATGCATATTCACATAATTCCATGTTTTTCAATTTTTCCGCCCAAAATTTCAGGTGAATTTGTAATAGCAGCTGAATTAGCTAAAATTTGGGAAATGTTAAAATTTTATCATTTGCCATAAAATTTCCCACTCTTGCATTTTTTAATTCATAAGAAAATTGGTAACTTGCACCAGAAAAGATGCTTAGAGATTTAAAAGGTGCTTATAGAAAAAAAAACACTCTGTATACGCAAACAGTCATAGAGATGAAATCCGAGTCTCATATCGCCTAAAACCGCTTTAGTACTTTAGTATGTCTTCGTATCAGTAATACAAATTGTTTATAACGTTAGAATTAATTTTAAGATACCACTTAAGATTCTGCGGGTACCCAAAACCGAAGCCGAACTTCCTTTTTTAATGTTTGGGGTAACTGTTTGGTTCCGGTTTGTTAATAAAAGATATTATACATAAGAGTGCCAGCACATACCTAGATACCACGATACGTTCGTAAAATTAGTGTTTCTATGTACCATGTCTTAATTCTCATTCGCATTTTTACGGTAACTTAATATTGCAGCCTTTTTTCTGATGATGATATTATTGCCGCTTTTCAAAGGATCGTATGTATGTATTATGGCTCTAAATCGTGGTGCATAGAAAATTGGGCTTGCCAGGTCATTGTGGCTTTAATATGTAGTGCCTGGCAAAACCTGATTGAATATGAACATGATTTAATTACTGCAACTAAATTTCTTCATGCCTAAAAGTCAAATCCAATTCCATATTAAAAACAGGTATTTTGTGAGAATGACAAAATTTATGGTCAACAATGGAAACAAGAAATGGAAGAGGTTTAGACTTAGAGCTGGCGGATCCCGAAATTTTCGACGGTATTGGGTTTGGGTACGGATCCAAGGAGGATCCGCGGATCCGGGACGGGTACGGGTACAGATCCATAGAGCTAAAATACTACATGACATATAACTAGAAGCCAATCTGATTATTGGCAACAGTTATCAGTTTAATCAAACTTGGCAGTGTCTACTGTAGTAGTCATATTCTTTGCTACATTGCATTGAAAAAAGAATCAACCTTCTTTGGGAAAAATTGCCGTATTACTGTTGGATCCGTACCCGGATTTGTACGGATCTAAGAATTTGATGGATCCGGGTACGGATCCTGCTAGGATCCGCGGATCGGGTACGGATCCAGATACCCGCACAGCTGCTCTAGGTTTAGTTATGCAAAATTAATTGGTAATTGGAGGAGATTTTTTTAACCAAAACTGGTAAGTGTGTTAAGCATGGAAAATTACATTATTTGATTACATTTTTAACCTTTATTATCCCTTTTTTGGCACAGACAATCTCAAAGAGAAGGTCATTATTTTGACTTTTTTTGATGCGTAGATTTTCAGAGGCTTGTTTCATTTTGTGCAGTAGAAATCAGGGATGCCTATACCGTACGTTAGGTAATCTTATAATTAAACCAATAAGAGTAAAATAGCAGTACCAGTGTATTAATGTAGGATAATATTTATTCATTGATCATTATATCTATTCTTCCTCGAACTCATTCTTTGTCTTCTGGACAGTCTATTCACAGTAAACCCATACAGTTCAGAAAACGTTGCCATAATAAATCCCATTAGTAATACTGCAAGTGGTCCTTGAATGTGTCCTAGGGTGAGTTTCCTTGCACGGTCACGTTCATCCTCTTCTTCAGGCGAAAGGAGATTATGGATTTGGCGCAGTTGGGCAAAGTCTTCATATGTCTACAAATAAAATATACCAATTTAACAACCAAATTGGAGAGGTTTTTTAAAATTTATATTGCACTGGAAAGGCTCTCAACAAATGTATGTGTAGGTCGGTAAAATCAAAACTCTTATTATACCATTGCATCCAATGCTAGAAAACTCATGTCTGCCTTGGACGTTTTCTTCTCTGTCTTGGGTATATTGTTTCCAGTAGCGGCAATCCAGTGAAACCTATGATATTTGATAAAATACATTGATATAACACATAACAAAAAAGCTTACATCAATCCCAGTTGTTCCACATCTGGATTTTCCCAATATATTTGATGTCCCCGTAGGGCATTAATATCTTTACCAGCCCTTGCACTTGCTTGCTTAGCAATGACAGCACCTGAAAAAAACAAATTATTACGTCAAACAGTTACTGTCATCTTATACATTTCCATGTATACATAATGTATCCTGCAAGGATCTTCCTGATAGTCCAATCTGAGAGTTTATATTCGTAGTTACAGGGTGTGTTATATTGGTTACCTTTTTCAATTGTAAGTTGCGTTTTTCCAAATTTCTTTATAAAATACAAAAGTTCTAGTATTGTTGGAAAATTTAGTGCCACTTAGAAAATGTGGGCAAAATTTCTGAATATTTACGCTCAATTTAAGGTCCACAAAACTTGACTTTTTTTAGGTGAGGCCTTTAGTACTCCTAGCTACAAAAATACCTACTTTTTGGAGTTTTTCATGATTTTTCATTTTATGTTTTAGAATGTACTTTTCGAACAAATATGGACTATTGAAGTCACCATTAAACAACCTATTTACTAAACAATAGGCCTATAATTTTCTACTCTTCCACGCTTTTACTTTTGGCAAGAACTATTATGGGGACATTAAATTTTTTTTGTAAATATACTCGTAGTAAGCTTTGGCCAAATATTGTTTTAAACGTTTTTTTACAAATAAAATATACCATCCATGCCAAGGGCAACCTATTTGCACATTCTAAATACATTTTAAGGATGCTCCAGGGCCGGGGGAGTAACTTGAATAAAAAAACCTGAATAGAGAGCTCCTACATGAGAAGGAATGAAGAAGTTTTTTGGTTAATTCCCCGAAAAATTTCTTCAGCTAACAAGGCGTGAGTGTGTGTCAGGAGG
>LR137493.1:23486-34088 GCA_900659605.1 Tisbe holothuriae | reverse complement strand
CCGACCTCTAAAGCCTTATTATCGCGCTATTGTCGGGTTCCGAGAATAGTGCGATAATAGCGTTATTGTCGGAACCCAATAATAGCGACGACCAGTCTCGGTGGGTATATTCCTCCCAGACTCTTAATGAAAATGGATGTCAGTCCACTATGGAAATGAATATCATTGCATAACGAATAGATCAAGTCAATTCTATTAATGGGTTCTGCACAATTGTGTATAATAAGTGCATCTATGGCATAATAAACAGTTTGTTTTGCCATTAAAGATGATATACTGTAATCATATACGATACTAAGTCTTGTATGTTACTTTATGAGTTATGTCATTGATTTTCTCACAAACTTTTTCGTCTATTCCCAACCGGTTAGCACATAACAGAAGCCTTTGCAATAAATGGAAACCTTACACCCAATCGGAAATTGAATTTATTTGCTTGATACTCGTACGAGTGCACTTCGTCTTAAACTTCGAATACACTTTACCATTGAGTTTGAAATACCGTACAGTAAGGCGTTTTGAAGCATATTCACTCAAGTTTTTTTAAGATGTGCAGTACGATCTCTTACGGTTACAAACTCGTTTAAAGAACATTTACATGTATGTTGACACCCAAAGATACTTGTCAGAGCTACAAATGACAGCTAGTAAATCATCAAGCGAAAATATTAATGATATTTTGCACTAGATTGTTATTCAAGCTACATAGTTAGAGCATTGTAGCAAATAGAGAACCTTGCAAAGCTTTTATAAATGCTATTAAGCACTTGTATCTCCTCACCGGGTTGTCCTTCCACACGTCGGGCTGGTAGAGCACGCACGTGTACCAGATGATCCAGCAGATGTTGTTGAGCGCCAGCGACACGAAGAGGTTCTTGTGCATCTTGATGCGGCCGCAGTTCAGACTCCTTAAGAATGATAATAACGTTATTATTTGGGGATTAAAAGTGTTGTTGTTACCGTACTTGAATCTGAAGAATATGGCGAGGGAGAGGAGCAGGGTGAAGAGTGAGAGGCCGAGGCCGGACAGCATGATGATGTTGATGGTCTGGTGGAACTGGAAGAGTAACATTGTATATTCTTGGCTCTGTGGTTGACTATTGATTTTAGATCATTGTATACGCATACGGATTTGTATAAATATGGTCATTTTGAACACGATTTGGCATTGGAATAAGTGAATAACATTTGTAGATGAAACTACTCAAACTGGAACATTACCTTATATTCTTGCAAATCCACACAGTTTGTGTAGTTTGACCACGTCAAATTTGTCTCCGGGTGTCGCCACCAGTCGCCATCTTCAGTGCAAAACTTGTAAGCCGATCCTAAGAGCACAAGAATGAGATATTATTCCAGCTTTAGTTTAAAATCAAAGAGATCTCGGGTAGGAGAAAGGTCGCATCTTTGAAGAATGCATTTCAAAAGAGGTTTCAAAAGTTTGTGGCTTTTCCTCCTTGGATTTCTCCATTTCCATTATATTTCTTGAGTCAAAAAGTGGCGAGATTATAGCTGCTTTTAAGAATGCCATAAGGTACATCAGCTACAAAAGGCACTATTTCTGTCCAGGAAGCTCTCCAAGGAGATTAACCTGGAAATTTACATTCATTATGTATAATAATCCTTGTTCAAACAAGTCTCTCCCTTTCTCCTCTCTCTCTCTCTCTCTCTCTCTCTCTCTCTCTCTCTCTCTCTCTCTCTCTCCTTGTCTTGGTCTCTCTCAATGAGAAAGAACAACAATCAAGGCCTCGATCTCCCCAGGAGGCGCGAAAATGATCTCTCCGCTCCACAAGGGGTGGCAACAGTAGTTATATTAACCGTTATTGCCCTTAATCACCTCTTGGGGACATGACCGAACAGGGTTGCCAGATTGTAACTGTCTCTAAATACGTTTGTAAATAGCGCCACATTATCCCTTAAAGCCGGAAAATCCGGGTTCTAGAAACCTGTTTGCTTAGGAAACACACTGAGCAGCCTCAAGCCCCCAATTTCTCACAGCGTGAGATCCTGTCTGCAAGGCAACGCAAAAATAGCAGCCTTAATTCTCCCTATTTGAACAGATCATAATAACGTGCTCAGCAGGGGCCAAGGTCGTTAGTCTCCAAACTCACTGCTAGCGCTGAAGCCAAACTCGGGAAAGTCTGGGCACGGCATGACCGCCTTGTGGCCGCCTAGTGTGGCTGGCCAGCAGTTCCAGCTGTCGAAGATGACCGGGCAGACCGGCACGGACGGGTCAGAGTCGCGCTCCAGCCGGGAGTAGTTTTCAAACTTGCTGAGGCAGCTGTGGGCGCGGAAGAGATCCTCAGCCTCGGGCTCCTCTCCTGAAATGACAACATTTTCAACATCAATGCATGCCGGTTTAGACAATTTGCACCCAGTGCTAAAACACGAATATGCTCACCTGTGTGGTTCCAATAGAGTCGCATGTCTGTGATCATCTGTGACCAGTAGGAGTCGACCGCAGGCCAGAACTCGGCCATGTTGGGGGCGCTGAAAAGATGCACATTGGTATAGAGTTGGGTTTAAATATATAAATTTCTAACCTGATGGTCGTCTCCTCCCAGTGTGAAAACGGTCTGATGATGATAGTCGGCATTGTGCTTCTGAAAAGTAATTTGATATATTGATTGGCATATGTTGTGGAATCGAGGGAAGTGCTGAGTCATTGTGTAAAAAAGTGCTTAATGCCACTTTAACCTGTTTTACGATGATGTAATTTTACTAAAAGGTACAAAGTTTAATTATGATAGACATTCAATAACAGCCGAGAGAAACCTTAATAGATACTAATTCTTTTTTTCTGGACAGACACCATTAATTAAGCTAATGGATATCGATCTTCCGCGTCCAGTCTAAAATATATAAATAATGAACAAATCCGGGTTAAATGTACTCTGAGCTTCAAGACGTGTATTAAGACTGCAGACCAATTTCATTGCGCTTGCGGGCCTTTTGAATATGATTATACCCATCCAAGCAAGAAACACTTTCATAGATGCGTTTACTAGATAAATGTAGAATATTGTGAAGTTTGTCGGGTGTATTTTTTTCCAAGAATAATCTAAAAAGTTCTAGCGCGCAAAAAGAACAAACAAAAATATTGGAGAAAATGAAATACAAACTGGTCACCGCCTCATTGGAGTCATTTATATGCAGCTTGGTCCGGAGACAAAAATAACATGAATACAGATTTTACAACTGCTTTAGAGTTTAGAGTTCAACCACTGCAATTATACAGGGAAAATGTTTGCCAAGATCATTCATTCCACATAAACACGCAATCGTGAGTCTTAAACAAGTTTGTACAAGATTAAACTGGGTTATATGCTGCTGCATTCATTCACAGAGGCTGTGAAATGGACAAATAAGGGTAGTTGTGAGCGCAAGCTTGTGGTGGAATGGTTAGCGTGTGGAAATACCATGCAAAGGGACCGGGGTTCAAGTCCCGACCTCGATGGATGAATTCATTTTTTTTTCTCAAAAAAGCTGCTACACCCAGACTTTGACATACAGGTGACTCATTGCTAAGGCGCCAGTCTGCGACAGTGATGGTCGTAGGTTCACGCCCCGCCCCCCGCACAAGCGCAGTTAAAAAAAAGATTTTAGGTAAAAAGAACACTATAAATTTAGGTATATTGAAAATGTCTTGTTTAAATGCTTTTATAAAACCACACACACACGTACACTACGTACCACTCACACACGCATTACTCGGTTTCAATGCCAAAAATGTTACATAGAGGGCGTCCTTGCCAATATGAAAAATAGCCGGGAATATACCGCAGCGCCACCTGGCGGTCAAATCATGAACTAACAAGAAATAAGAGGCTCGCTCAGCTTTGGACTTGATAGAGGAACATCATTATCATAATAGTAAATAATTAAAGTACTAAATAAGCCCCTGAGGACCAGGAGGAATGTGGAGGAACTGTGATTAAATAAGGGATAAGATTGATAACATGCTGAGCTGGACGTGATGAACCCAAAAGGGTAGTGCCCATGAACCTACTATGGTAGTGCCTTGGGATTAAACAAGAGCCACATAAGTGTGTGATTTGACCCTGGGACAATTCCGGTGCTAACGTAAAAAACTAGTTCTGTACTTATAATTCGTTGCAAAACCAATTTATGAAGAAGAGAGCTCAAATATTATGTTTAAAAAGATCCATTTAGTCACGGCAATTTTTCCCTCTTATGACAAATGAACTGCAGAATAATACTTAAGGGAACAACTATCTACTTTCAGGCACTTTCTCTTTCTTCTATTGTTTTGAATACTTTAACATAATGAAGGGCTTAATGTTTTAATAGTTTTCATAGAGTAGCAGAGAGAACTTCAGAGAAGTAACTCAAGCCCTCCTTCAGGTCTTGAGGTTAATTTATTCCATGAACTCGTTACTAAACTTTCTTCTACACAAAAGTTAATTACTTTCAAAATATTACTTCTTAATAATTGTTATTGTAGTTCTAAGGACGGAAAATTAATCAGGAAAAGCAAATTATCCTCTCAAGATTGATTGAGATATATTTTTATACTTGGGTCAACTGATTAATATTCAGAAGGCACAAGTTCATACTTTAATAAGCTAGACTGTTTAAGTACATGATCGTACCTACAAAGGAGAACTTAACCCATTTTTTAATAATTAACATCTATCTTATTTGTAGAAAATCCTTTTGGTTCAGGTCCGGGTTTAAAAGTTTATCCCATGAACCCGGACGTTTTGGTTCTCTTTCTTAGAAATGCTTACCATGTTATTAGAAATATGAGCTATTAGCATGCTATCTTCTTCAGCCCTTCAATCTATTACCGAGATTAGCTCCTTTTGCGTAACGAGCGATGTTAAATAGAAGCTTAAAAACACTATTAACAAAGCAAATTATTATAAAAAAGTTTCTTAGAATTATTGCGCAGAATGGATAAAACGAATTTACTGCGCATTTGACCAGAATCAATGCTTTCCCTGCCTGTGACAGACTTAATTACTTTGGTGAATCCGTAAAGGTATGACATGTTATGCCGTAGCGGTAATGTTACCCTTAAAGCCGCTATTATACGGCAATTACCCGTGTGCCCACTAATTAGTTGTACGTAAATATATTAGGCCATTGATTATATACATGTATAGTACGTAACTTTAGAAAATCCTTGAATATCCTGAAATCAAAGTACATTACACAAGACTGTGTCAAAGTGACTGTCTTTTTGCTTAAAATATAGATGTTCTCACTAACTTACCACCTGCTTAACTTAGACTGATTGGACACAGGAACCCGGAACCCGAGGTTTCAGATCCAATTTTATCTTGTGTACTTTTTTCTCACTGTAGATATTATGTTCTCTGACATACATTAAGACAGTGTGGACTCGTACTATTCAATAAAAATTACATTCTTATTAATATCTTTATGCCTCTCTTGATATTGAATTAAACTTCTGCACCATTGGTTTTCAACTGCTACGAGAACATGCGTCCATTTTTTTCGTAGTGCTGAAAGATGTTTAGAATTATTATATGCCAAGTCTCATAACCATGTAGATCTTATGATATACTATTATGATAACCTAGGATGAAAGATCAAAAAGTATTTGACTTCCTTTTGGATTGCCCACAATTCCACACACCCTCCCGGTGCTGTTATACTAGCTCTGGACAGCCGGCAAGCCGACACCCCTCTCACGAAGCAGTTTCCACTTTTGCAATCCTCCATTTGGTCAGGGTGGGAGAGGAAGACAGATGCCGAAGCACCTTTTTACCTCGGCGAGACGGAGGACGAAGAATATTGAAATTCTGCACCTCACCTGCACTCATCCCCAGTTTTTTTATATAGACAAGACAACTCGAAGTTGTTTTAAACAAATGAGACAACAAGAGGAAGCTAAAGCTCAAGATGACATCAAGAAATTGAAGAAGAACAAGACAATGGAGACAATCAAGAAGGGAATCAAGTAGACAAATGAACACACCAGGAATTGAACCAACAACCATGCTTTCCACAGCCAAGACTCTTAACCACACAGCTAGAGAGAAGAACAACAAGCATTGACTCTTTTCCAATAAATTTATCCTACCAACTTTAGTCTGCATGTTAAAAAAAGAGAAGAACAACAAGCATTGACTCTTTTCCAATAATTTATCCTACCAACTTTAGTCTGCATGTTAAAAAAAAATAAAAAGTATTTGCACTTGAACCTGGAACAAAGCTGGTCCTAGTCAAGTCTCTTAACCACACAGCTACGGAAAAGAACACAGAAATAACTCTTTTCCAATAAATTTATCCTGCCCACTTAAATTTGCACATGGAAAAAATATTGCAGTGCCTGGTCTTGAACCTGCAACCATGCTATCCATTGGCAAGACTCTTAACCACTCAGCTACTTAGATGGAATATGAAAAAGCCCGTTTATATTCATTGTAAATATTTCCCTCGTATACAAGAAACATTCATATGCAGCATCTAACACGGGTATTTGTATTACCTTTCAAACTACGTACGCGTCAGTTGAATATGATCGTATCCCTCAATGCATCAATCACTTGAGTACGCAGATGCTTTCACTTCAAAACGAGCTTTAAACAAACATTACACAAAACACGTTTGAATATGTCACATCAGTTCACCAACAAGTAATTTGTCCACTATTAACCGTGGCCTAAAAGAGGCCCCTTCTTTACAACTGCCGTTTCTCTCTCGACGCTCCTCCAGAGATTCTCTTCGGAGGCGAGGAGAGCTCTTTCCTCTGTCGCAGCCTCGTAAAGAGCTTCCTCCGAACGGACAGCGCTGTCCTCATTCAAGTTTGTTTGGACAGAGAGAGACATTTATATACAACGATACGAGGACTTGCAAACAGGAGCTGCGCGGACTTCTTCGTCTTCTTGGCCCATTTCTCGAGGTTCTTGTTTTTGTAGATTGTAAATTGTAATTGCATCTCGGGGTCTGGACTTTGTCGCGCTGTATATTTCTGAATGCAAATAATTGCGTCGTGCAGTCTATTTAATAGGTTTTGGATTATGATTCATTGGAGGTGGGAAAGATTTGAGGGTAATAAAGGATTATATGGAGATTAGGACAATTGAAGGATATACTTATGACACCATCATAGCCGAACATTGTAGTATACTATAACAGGCAATCAAGCCAGAGATGGGTCGCTCATTTGAACAGGGTCTTAGCTTCGAAACTAGGTTCTGATACTCAGTACCTCAGTCTGGCGTGTGAACATGCATGTGCTAAGGAACGGTCTAAAGACGGGCTCAGCCCTATAAAATCCAGTAAAACAGCCAATTATATCTTCAATTCCAAGGTCAAAAGATCAATTAACCCGAGACATCTGCAAATCTCGACATTGATGCAAAAACGTGACAAACTAGGAATTCGTTTGACGTCATGGCACCCCAATGTTTTAGCAAGAATGCGGAGAGGGAGGCAAGGTTGCCGCAGAGAGGGTTT
This sequence comes from Tisbe holothuriae, assembly GCA_900659605.1. Classification (NCBI taxonomy): domain Eukaryota; kingdom Metazoa; phylum Arthropoda; class Copepoda; order Harpacticoida; family Tisbidae; genus Tisbe; species Tisbe holothuriae. The sequence goes on along the minus strand of LR137493.1, from coordinate 26,636 downwards.
CCTAAATACATTATTGCAGGCAACTGCAGGTTATTTATGAAATATTGCATACAGGGAATGTTGCTATTAAAGTTCTATTTTGTGACAAAATTACAGAGAATGGCATCCCTGAAACAGCAAACTGCACTCTCATCAAAAATCTTTCGTTGAATCTGCATCTGACACTTTCTCCTTTATGGCCTATTTTTTCAGCCAATAAGACCATCCTTAGTGAGATCTGACAGTCGGAAAGTAACCATATTAAATTGGTTGTTACATTTCGGAGAAATGATCGGCTACTAAAGGTTAAAAGAAACTTAATACATGACATGGTGAAAACACCGAATCGTATTGTTTTATACGACTAACATACAGTAGAATGACTAATTTGATTGTTATTCTTATGCAACTTATTCAACACAGGTTATGTCAGTCGGTCAGTCTTGACCGGTCTTGACTTCCTGCAGTTCTGTAACCCTGGGAACACGGAGTATCTGGTCTGTTCTCCATCTTCCTTACTTTAATTATATACTCATGAAGTTCTGCAGTCTTGGGCCTCACTTTAACGTGACATTAAATTAAAAAGCACTCTTTATCCAGGGTTTGAGTCTAATGCCTTCTTCTCGTACTGCCAACATCAACGCTTCCAGGGAAACACTAATTTCACTGGAAGAAACAAGAGCTTTCATGTTGTGTTTTACGTTTACAGTTATGATTTGACGGCTTAATACAATGTGTAACTCTGCCTTGGAGGTTAAAAGGTTGAGTGTGTGGGCCCAGCAGCTGCGGCCAAATGCCTCAGTGATGAGTTTTATTGTGATGCTTGTAGACGTCACTAGTGACGCATCTCAAGGAGAACGAGGACAATAGATACGAAGGGGGACCTACAGTAGATAGTTCTTTATCGGGAATTTTATTATTAGTGAGTCTATTGTACTTGTACGACGGTAACCATTTGGTCGCTTTAGCAGTATATATAATTTTTCCAGTTTTAAAATATCGCTACAGTGAGCTATATTTTTTCCAAAACGAGAAAACCCTAATTTAACACTTGCTTTCTAAAACATCTCTACACGGCGAAATTGCCCCTTTCAGGTACAAAACATTACTAGGTTTATATCTACTACCACTTGGTCTTGTACCGGTATATTACAGTGTATATATTATTAGCTGACCATATGTATAAGTTCACTTACATGTTCTTCACAAACAGTCAGTTACATATATGCATATTATATTTAGATTTCAGATATTAATTTTTTGTCTGCTTTTTTCCTTGTAAACATTTAGCTTTCTCTTAACCGCCTTTTTCTTCCTAATCATACTCATATGCACTGCCAACTCTACTGCATAAGCCATCCAACTCAACCCAAAGCCAATACCAAGCATTAACCAGATGGGCAAAAGAATCTTCAGTGTTAGCTGTGCATGGTCATTCACCTTGCTTAGCTTAGCAGAGGTGTCCACACCAGGTGGATGGCGTTTCAGTAGATGGCTGTCCAAGAGGTGATGGTACACACCAGTTGCAAATAGTTGTAACAATATTTTGGACATTGGTTGCTGAAAAACAAATTTGGTTAATTGTTTTTAATTTTTGAGTTGTTTGACCATCCTTAAGGTATTCAAGGGTTTTCAGCAGCCTACCATGCATACAATTTTGTGTAACAATGCTAAAGGGGTTCAAACCAGAAACTTTCTGGGCACTTGACGTGACAACTTGCAAGCACAGCTATATACATTTAATACACATATGTCAATGTTTTACTCACTGTCAGCCAATGGTTCTTAGGAAAGACATTGACCATTGTCTGTTTCACAAGGGATACTTTTCCATAGTGGAATCGATGACCATACACTGGCTGGGTTGACTTAAGGTGATACTGTGCTGCCCTGCCAGACTCAACATCCCTTGCAACATATCCTGGCACTGTGCCACCTGCATTATACTGAAAGAGACCCCCACGTGTTTCTGAAGCCTCATGGTAAAGACGTCGCATAATGGGGTTGACAGCAAGGCGGAAATAGTTTTCAGCAATGACGGTCTTGTTGCCAATGTAGAACTTTATACCACGGTCAAGTATATCCTGGGGAGTCTCAAGGGCCTTTTCATACCTTTTAGTGAGACCATTATATTCATGTTATTGTATAAATTTATTCATATATATACCTTTTGGTTGCCATAATAGAGAGCAAGTTAGATTCATATGCTATTCCAAGTAGTGCAGACATAAGCATCCACCCATAGAGTGCCATTCTTTTCCCTTGGAGATTGTTGACTCTATACCATTGGTGGGGCATCCCCTCATGAATCAATGCCGCTGTGACCAATGCCACAGCCTGATATACCAGCCGCAGATCAGCCAGTCTATCTGCAGCAATGAGCACAGAACAACATACAACAATTGCAATTATTATGAGCATCCAGGTATAAACATCAAATGGCACCAGCAGTGTGTGGAATGAGGGCAGCTCACGGGGAATGGCACTGCGGATGCGGAGGTCAATGTTGGTGATGACAGGGGATGGGTCGGTGATGGCATAGCGCTTGGGGGTGAGGAGGAGGAGGCTGAGGCCGAGGTCAAACTCTCTTTGAGATACCTAATAATTAGGTGTTGGATATAAATACTTTGCTAAGGAATTAGTTAGATCATGTGATCCAATTCTATAAAGTAATAATAGGTCAGGCAGTTTATAAGTTTAATCTGCTAGAATTTTAGGATGTTTAGTTCTAGAAAACTGGCTTTATATATTTTTATTATTACTCTTTGAACAAGAGAATTGTAGCCTTGTCCTCCTTGCCAACTGTTCTTCAATCCAAGCTTCTCCTTGACAATATCAAACATATCCACATCAGACCCCAATGGGCGAGCTGCAGGATTGGAGGACTGGGTTGGGTAAATGTAGGGAAACACACCCATGTAAATCACCCTCACATGGTGGAAACGAGGGCAGAGTGTGCTTGAGGTGCCTATAACAGTATAATGCTGAACTTTTATCGTCCTTGAAGCATGTATAAACATGTTCTTCTGTAAGTAAAAATATGCTTAAAGTAACATGTACTAAACGCTTGCAAATAGGTGATTGTTCAGAACATATTGTCTTGCATACATTTCACAATGGTTACCTTACCTAGCAGTTTCAATGATTCCTGTGAAAATATCCTTGTTTCAT
>LR137493.1:0-23386 GCA_900659605.1 Tisbe holothuriae | reverse complement strand
TATAAAATTATTCTTACTCTCAGGACTAAAGAATTGTAGCCCTGTCCTCCTTGCCAACTGTTCTCCAATCCAAGTTTTTGCTTGACAATATCAAACATGTCCACCTCCACACCCCTTGGGCGAGCTCTGGGATTGTTGGAACGCGGTGGATAAATGTAGGGATATATCCCCATGTAAGTCACCCTCACATGACGGGAGTGAGGACAGAGTGTGCTTGTAGACCCTAAGAGTAATAAATTCCATAGTCTATTAAATATTTTAAATAAAAAGATAATGATTAAAATTCACTATATTTCAATTTACCTAACAGTATCAATGTTTCCTGTTCATATATCCTTGTTTCATAATCCTTGTTACATAAATCAATTCTGTCCAATTTCAAGGCTCCCGAGGCTAATATCAACATGGATTTTTGATGTGATTTTATCTTAACCATTAACTCAAATGCTGCTGAGATATCAGAACTATTGGTGACAGCTGTAATGAGAAGAAAACATGTCATTGAATCCATTTTGGGTAAAATCTGGTTCCAATGTATAATTCCAGATGGCCCCTCTTTGCTTTGAACATGTCCTAATTCCACATGTGTCAAACCATTTGTTATAATTGCACAGGTTTGATAATCAGTTAGTAAATCAGGCAAGACAGCTGAATTTCCATAAGGAATATGGCACAATATGACTATAATATTAAATGGGATGAAGCACCCTCTCATGTTAATGGAGGGTCCGTAACTGACACACGCAAATGTTCCTGTTTTTAGAAGTTTGAAGAATTTTAGATGCATAAAAATACACATTTTATTCCAAGTTCCAATTTTGTTTGAGAGGAAACCTGGTAAGCGGTTACAGGCAGACCCATGTTTTAGCAATTGCATTGTCGTCAATAGGAAACTTTTAGGAAACAAACACTCTTAAATATTTTATTTTTTATGCATTTGCGTCCATATGAAAAATGTATGGAACAAGGAATCTTTAATATTTCATTTTATAATTCACACTTAATCACATAAAAGAGGGAACATTGTAATTAAATCCCCCGATTTTGTTTTAAAAAGAAATATAAGTACAGTCTTCTGTGCACTCAAGAAAGAATCTCAGAATATTTATTATTTACAGTGAAACTTACTGAGAGGCAATTAATATTATTAAATAAGCATGACCAGAAAGTAGGAATTAGATATAAACAATACTTTTCCCCTCAATTTGGTTGAGACAACTTTGTAACAAAGCAATATGCAGAAATATTGTATTTACTGTGTATACAAATTATTATACAGTCCATACTACTAAATTGACCACTTTCACTCATTTTTCCTACACACACCAAAATCTGCTTTCTCTCCATAATTTTGATTCCTGCTTCTCGATCAGTCACGCTAGCAAGGATTTACTTTTTTACACAAATCACCTGCCCAGAGGCTCCATAACCAAAAGCGTTACATTAGCTGCGTGGCGGCCTTTGCATCTGCTGGCCTTCAAGGCTGGTTTACGGCTGAGCTTATAAAGCAGGCGAGAAGGATATTCTTGCATCTTAATAATCCGATCATTGTGGTAACTGATAATTCCTTCTGGAAGGGGTAAGAATTAGGATGTGTACTAATGTAGCACGTTAACGCGTTCAGAAAATTAGAGTGCAACAGAGCAGAAGCCAAAAGGGGCATATAACAGAGTACGTTCACTACGTTGCCTAACTTGTTAACCTCTATGCAAGGGTATGTGTATAGGATTATGCATGAAAATTGAAAAGCTAACCTAAGGTTCTTTTCCCCCGGCCACTGTTAAAATATGCATTGGACCAAAATCTAAACCGTAGTTATTTTAATGTTAGTTGACCATAATGTAAAGAAAACATCAGCACTACGTAATAAATTGTACATTTAAATTACAAAAATGTCTTTTTTTAATGCTCAGCTCAGACAGTGGACCGATTTAATCTCATAGGATGTAATCCTATAATTATCATAAATTATGCAATTCATAACGCACATTGTTAAACTGCTCTTGTTCCAGCGCTCCAAACATTACTCCCCCCGAGCATGAAGAAGTTCCGCAAACCCGAACACGCGCTGACCAAACTCAAACGCCGCGCCGCCATGCTCGCCTCCCAACAACCGGACAACAACAACACCGACACGGACACCCCGACAGACACCACACCAGCCAGGCACCGCAGCGGCGGCCTCTTCTCCTCCATGCTCTCCATCGGCAACCTCATCCGCCTCGTCGGCGTCGTCGTCATCGTGTCCAACGTGGCGCAGAACCAGGACGTGCTCGAGTTCAACGTCCTGACGTGGATGTTCATGGTGGTGTTTGGGCTGGTGGGGCTGCTCTTTGCGGGCGTGTATCTGGCGGGGTTCCTGCCCGGAAGGAAGCTGGTCGTGATATTTGTGAAGACTGCGGCGGACTTTGCAATTCTGGTGGCGGCCATCTACTCGCTGGTGGTGGTCAGTGCGGAGAGGGGCGAGATTGATTTGGATGCGAGATACAATTAAGACAGTTTGAAGTTTATGCTCTTAGCTGATGATTGAAAAAAATATATATACCATTTAAGTACAATATTTTCCGACATTCAAGACTTTTTTACCTACTAAGGTGCATTCTCCGGCGAAATCTTTATCCAGGTGCGAATACTGCGGAATCATGGAGGTGTTTACAAGTAAAACATAATCTAAATGTTTCACACATATAAAATAACACTATTTTACTAAAGTTTTTCCCTTCAATCCAGTCAGCAAAAAATAAATGGTCATAGATTCTACATAAATAGTAGAAGTAAATTATGACCCTATAAACACTACGAAGGTCTACTGAATATATCCATCTCTGTCGATATACCCGAGACGCAAGACACCATAAAAAATTCACTTTTTCACTATATATTAACATTTCAATACAGTAACATCAGAATGTATAAGACTAAATAACCCCCATTCACACATCCTCATCAATGAGCTTGAACGCGTACTTCCCTCGCCAGTGCTTAGGCACCGGCACCAGCGACGTACACGGCACCTGCCCCGGCGTGGAACACAAGCAGTGCCGATCGCACCCGACACCAAAGTTTGCCGGGTTGTCCTTCTTCTCGGACGCGAGCGCCTCCGCCGCAAGCGTCTCCTTCGTCTTGCCCAACGTTCTGATGAGCCGCTGCAGGATCTCGGAGCTGCTCTGTGAGTCGACGTCGAACAGGACGCGCTCGCCGTCCTCCATGAAGCAGGAGATGTAGGGCGAGGGCGACTCGTTCTTGATGGTCGTGATCTGGACGTTGGGGTTCTTGTCCGCGACCTGGGGCAGGGTCCAGAAGACGAACTCGGCGCAGCCGCGGTGGTGGTCGCCAGGTTGGCGTTCAAAGCTCTTACTGGAAAAAGAATGAATATTGACTTAATCTATGAAGTAACAAAGCTATTGCTGTGTAATTTATCAAGATATTCACCACCGTGTGTACCTATTATAGGCCTATTTATTAGACTAACGTTTTCTACCTACTTTTTATAGAGGTGATGCGCCCCCGGCCTGACGTACGGGTTCCACTTGATCCTGTCCTTGGTCTCGTCCGTGTTGAAGTGAATGGTGAGGATCTGGACGCGATCCTTGAGCACCAGCTTGCCAGCGTTCAGGTACTTTGCGGTCCGGCGCACGGGGGCAACGCCAAGTTGGAACGGCATGGTGGGGATGGAGGATTACCACACAAATTGTACAGATTGGTAGGAAATTTTCCGTGCCTGTGATTGTGTATTTGTGTTTATATTACTGACTCAGTCACGCAACCTCGTCCATTTTTCATTGCGCTTTCCATCGAGCTCTTTGCGCTCCTTATTGAACATCTTTGATCTCTGTTCCCACTGCTGCTGCTACCAAAACAATGCTGCCACAATCCACAGACGTCGAAACGCTTCCTATAAGAGCTCCGTGGCCAAACTCACGCTTTAGCTCCCAGGTTGAGGACTTGCGGACCGTTCCCAGTGCTTCCTCATGATGAACTCTGCCCTCCTGGACGACGTCGACTACCTGGACGGCAACGAGGAGATCGTGGCGTCCAACCCACACGACGATGCCATCGACGACCTCGAGGACGAGGACGTGGACGTCACCGATGGAGAGGAGGACGCGGCTGCAAACGGGTTCAGGCCAGTCATACAACCCATGCAGGTACTAAGAGAGTTGTCTATTTGGGAAAATAGGGTCTACTCTGTTGAAATGTATTTTTGTCTTCTAATATGCCAGATTTAATGTACGATATATTTTCCATTTCCAGGTGAAGCAGCTTCACGACATCGCCTCCCCCCTGCTGCAACTCCGTCGCGCCCTCGAGCTGAAGACCGGCCTCGACCTCAAGAGCTTTGGCGTGTGGCTCCAAGACGCCACCCACCTGCCCATCGACACAACCCTGGTGGAGCAGTGCGTACAGGGCGAGGGCTACGTCCAGGTAGACGTCGAGATCAAGACAGACGAGCGCGGCAGGAACAAGATCAACATCACGGACGTGCTCAAGCCGAACGATGACGATATCGAGTACCAGCAACAGCTTCGGCAGCAGCAGCAGATGGACGACCCGGACCTGGGATCGCCGATGGGGTCGAGTCTGGATGAAGAGTCGGTGAGCAGTGAAGGCGGTCGTGGGAGGTCGTCGTCGCTGGACCCGGTGCAGGCAGCGTTTGGTCTCGCCCCGGTTCCTGCTCCCGCCGCCGCCGCTCCCGACAACAAATGGATCGTGTGCGCAAAGTTCCGCGCTGACCAGGCCCGTCTGAACATCCCCAAAGAGCCCACAGAATGGAATCACGCGCATGTCTCTCACTGGATCAAATGGGCCATCAAGACGTTCCCCAACGCGTCCATCGATATGAACGACTGGAACATCAGCGGCGCTGAGCTGTGCGCGATGTCGCAGGAAGAGTTCAGCGTCCGGGTGCCGGTGGACCCGTCCGACCTGCTGTGGACGCACTTGGAGCTGCTTAAAAAGGCGCAAATGGTGGCCATACAAGTCGATAACAGTGGCAGTCAGTTTGCGCCAGCCAGCGCAGTGCTAGAACCGCAGCTCATCCCGAGCACCGGCGTACGCGTCCTGTCCCCAGAGCGACCGTCTCTCATGATGTCGCCGTCTGCCGCCAGCACCACCACCACAGTCGCCAACATGGAGCCCCGCAAGACGCACAAGAAACCGCCCGTCCGGCTGGGGGCAGCCAAGTTCACCGTGATGTCAGAGTCCGCCTTGGGCAACCGCACCGGCAACAACGGGCAGGTGCAGCTGTGGCAGTTTCTGCTGGAGCTGCTGACGGAGAAGGAGCGGCGAGATGTGATCCACTGGATCGGGGAGGACGGAGAGTTCAAGCTGGAGAACCCGGAGATGGTCGCACAGCTGTGGGGTCTGCGCAAGAACAAGCCCAATATGAACTACGAGAAGCTGAGCCGGGCGCTGAGGTACTACTACGAAGGGGACATGATTAGCAAGGTGTCCGGGAAGCGCTTTGTGTACAAGTTTGTGTGTGACCTGCGCCAGTTGGTCGGCTACTCGGCGGCTGAGCTGAACAAACTGGTGATTGAGGCCGAACGGAAGGCAATGGGCAGAGCGGGAGGCAGGTCATCGCTGTACAATTGAAGAATGAACACAGTGCCACCCTTGCTGTAATCGGTACCTGTATAATTAAGATAGAAGTCTGATTGAGTTATCCAACAATGACGGAATTTAGAATGGATTGAAAGTTGCAGCTTAAAAAGTTAAGAAATCGTGTTACGCAGAGCTCTATACAACAGTGTGAGGAAGAATGAATGGCTTCACTTCATGTTCTATAAATAGATATATATTCCCTCAAAGATTAAGAAATAGACAGAATATTATTGTATCATTTGCGGCAGTCTCAACAATTTATTTGCGTTTTCATAAATTAATCAATTTGTAATATCGGAAGCACGTTTCCTCATCTCATCCTCCTCATCTTCCTGTCCATCTTCCTCTGCTTCTTGGCATCCACACCCTCGTCCTCCTCGGCGCCGGCGCAAACAGCCACGGCGAGATGACGCTCACCCACAACATGTGGAACGCCCTCAGCGGCACCAGCAGCAGCAGCCACCACATGTAGTTGCTGAAGAGGGTGAGTATGTGCACACTGGTGGTGAGGATGAGCAAGTCCTTGATGTGCTCAGCCATGCCGCCGACCATGTTGAGGTCCAGACCCGGGTCGAGCAGTTTGCCCTGTGCGTCTAGCTTGGGCATGCCGACCCGTGCCAGGAACTGGTAGCTTCCGATGTAGATGACGGCGCATACGAGGAACATGACGATTTCCGTGGTGTGGTACTCTGCGCCCTCCAGGACCATTCCTGTAAAGTAGATGCCGCACGCGCCCAGGATCATGTTCCTGTAGAATGTGATGGTCTCTGCGTTCTCGGAGGCGATTTGCTTGGCCCCGCGGGTCCCCTCCTTGCCCTTCTTCTTCATAAACTCCTCCATGGTGATGGGGCTCCTGACGCTGGACCACTGACTGATGTGACAATCTCTCCTGTGTTTGCTAACTTGACGCGGAGACGTGGAGGTCGAGGGGAGATCGAAAGAGTCGAGCCGGGAATGAACGGAAAACCAGTGTTCACTCCCATCTTTCTCAATTCGACTCACTTCATGCATTGGACAGGATATTTTTGCTGCCGCTTTGCCGAGGGTTACCAAGATCATTTTATACAAACAACTTTAGGTCAGATGCTTTCCCATATTTTCGAAATTCCTTAAGTAGGTATCAAAAAAGTAGATATCAAATATATGCAATTTTTAGCGTAACGCATTGCTACTCTTTTACGTTTTAAGTAAGTATTTGTTTCAAAAAGCGATGTAATTTGGTCCCCATCCTTGCCTTTCTATCTGTTCGTCCCTTTCCTTTCAGCCCGTCAGCTGTCTCTACTGAACGCCATTGCCCTCCGTTCGCACTCGTTCTCTCCAAAGGAACTTCCCCGAACCCAAACTCGCTCGCCATGTCGTTCGCGTCCCGCACCGTGATGGCCACCAGGGCATTCTCCGCGACCGCCTTCAGGAGGTACGGAGGATCACACGCGCCAGGATCGGTAAGTCACCACCGCCGTGTTAACCTCCTTTTGCAGCACTGCACTTGTGCCCACACTCCACTCACAGGCTGACTCACCTTGGACCACCCTTGCCACCATACTCATGTCGCCCTCTGGCGCCTTCTCGCCCGCCCTCAAGCCGCCGAACATCCTCGTCTACGCCCAGCAGTCCCAGCTGGGGGACGCCCTTAAGAAGAGGATTTCCGCCATCGTCGATCCCAGCCGCTACATCATCTACACACTCTCCACTCAGCAGATGGAGAAGCCAAGCCTGTGGGAGGAGAGCTGCGCCCTGCTCGTACTCCTTAAGGCGACGGACACAAAGGACCTGCATGAGGACCTCTCAATCCTGCTCATTGAGGATCAAAACAGTAGCAAACATGAGCAGGCGAGGCAGCATTTCGAACATATCAATAAGGATGTGGAAACCGTGACCGACATGGAGTTGAGGTCGGCTCTTGACGGTTTAAGCATTGCCTGTGTCCACGAAGAGCAAGCAGAGCCGTCCGTGTCCAAATCAATCAACCTCTTGGGAGACCAGTCATCCGTTGATTTATTCAAAAGAAACATACACATTCTCATGAAGGACAAGGATCTGCTCAAAGTCCACTCAAACTTATGGCTTCATTTTGGCAAGGACGATGCGGCTCTGGAGGATAAAAATTGCATTTCCGTTGCTGTCGGTATGAGACCCACTTCTGCATTTGACCATGAAAAGTACGTGAGCTGCCTGCAGACCTCCAACCTCGGACGGTTAGTCCTGCACGCAGAGATCTTGAACTCCAGTATGGATGTGACCTCCAGTATGCGTCTGCACCACGGTCTGCTTGTCGTCCCAGACCGGCAGCTGGCAGGCAAGGGCCGGGGGGGAAACGCCTGGCTGAGCCCCGAGGGATGCGCCATGTTTACACTGCAAATGTTTGTCCCACTCAGCAGCCGACTTGGCTCTCGACTGCCTCTTGTACAGCACATGGCTGGCCTGGCTGTTGTCCAGGCGTGCAGGAAACTCACCGGTGGCGACCGCGTAGGGCTCAAGTGGCCTAATGACATTCTACTCGACCGCAAAGTGAAGCTGGGCGGTGTTCTGACGCTAACATCATGCTTCGGTTCCGAGGCTGTTTGCAACATAGGCGTCGGACTCAACCTGGACAATGAGGCGCCCACAGTGAGCCTCAACAGCATTTCAAAAGTCAGAATAAGCCGAGAAGAGTACCTGGCTGAAGTGTTGAACTGCCTTGAGCAACTGATGAATGCATTTGAGCTGAAGGAAGATGCATTTAAAGAAGCATATTACGCCAACTGGATTCACGGCGGGCAGCCTGTTCATGTTCAGAGCGAGGATGGGCAGGAGCTGGAAGGCGTGGTCGAGGGCGTGGATGAGTATGGGTTCCTGAGGGTGCGGATGGCAGCCTCGGGAGAGGTGGCAACGGTCCAGCCAGACGGCAACAGCTTTGACATGATGCGGGGTCTCATATTTCCGAAAATGAGACGTTAATTTAAGTGATAATGCGTTACTTAACCGGTGCTTATAATCTTGCAGAACCTGCCGTTCGACATCAGCAACCGCTACAAGCTGACCGCCACGTTCATCCTGTTCTTCGGCAGCGGCATCTCCGTGCCCTTCCTCCTCGTCAGGCATCAGCTGAAGAAGAACGCCAACTAGAGACACCCGATGGCATCATGTATATTTTAAGTTGGAAGAAGAAAAAGAGACTCGTGTGCGCGTGTGTAGTCGGCGTAGCCCTCAAGATGATGAAGACCAAGGGCGGCCAAAAGTAGATATTCATTCTTTTGTTCCGTAAACGAGAAATAAAAATTGAAAAAAAAAATATTCAACCCTCAGTAATATTTTCTTATCTAAATTATGGATTGTATTCACAGGCACCTGAAATAGATTTAAGCTGTCATGTACCGTATTCCATATGTGATCCAAGTCGTTAGGATTCTCCAAGACTGCATTTTGGACTTCCTGGATGTAGCTGGAATCATCCTCTTTTATTCAGATTGTTTGCATAAATATCACCAGACCATATGCTTAATGTATCGCCACCAAATGTTTATGAATTACGCATAAGAGGCATAGATACAATCTCATTTATACGAGGGTTGGTAGGGAACTTTGAATGAATGTCCTATTTCAATGCGAACATGGTCTGTAGAAACATGCCACCTAGCACTAGTGCTCGGTGAACATGGTCTCGACCAATGAGATTTACTATTACTTACACTCATAGCCAGTTATAGGTCTCGACAGACCATGGATGCGGAGAGCCGTCGAAAGGATATTTCGTAGAAATCGGCGACAATTTAACGATTTTTTGTGGAACATATATTTTACAAATACACGCATTCTATTACTCTCTTTGTTAAAAGCGAGGAAGCACTTTTACATAAACTATAGCTGATCATTTTCTTCCTTTACATCTTCAATAACTGATTACATTTTCAATGTCATTATATATACCATTAAGAACATTTAGTGAGTCTTCTTGACCTTGCTGGCCAGCAGCTTCCTCGCGGGCGGCGTCCACCGCAGGCAGCTGACATCCACGGTGAGCAGCGGTCGCTTATAATCGGACGACTTGAGGTGCTCCTCAACCAGCTTGGGCGTCACGCAGATAACATGTTGACCCTTCCAGTACTTGACGAGATTTAGCGCTTGGAGGGTAGTAATGATATCATTCTGAGTGATTGCTGGAAAGTAAACAGTGGTTTAGCATTGGAGTTTATTGACAAATACATGTTGATCTTACAAGTCATAGCGCTGAGATCTTTGATGCTCAAGGTGCCTCTGAAATCCCTGAGAATCTCCAAGAGAACCCAAGACCAGTATGACCGGTAGCTGAGCTTTCCCAAGTCCGACAGCGGTTTCTCTGGGCTTCCGGTGGCACCTTCCATCTTGGACAGCTCATAGCTGAATGCAATGAGCAGCTTGCCGTAGCCTTTCCGCTGGTATGGAGGCAGGGTGAGGATGCAAGCCACGTTGTTGCCGTCAGGAGACTCCTTCTCTTTGGAGAAGTAGCCGACGAGATGCGCGCCGTGTCGGTCAACCTCGCACAGCAAGTAGAATAGGAACGGCTCCACATCAAAGTAGAGCGTTTTGTGGTCGAGGAATAGTTTGGCCAGAAGGCACAAATTCTGGCAGTACAGCTTGTGCTCACGGCCGTCCACCTCCCATATGGACAGCGTGCCTTTACGGTAGATCTCCTTGCCTGGCGGCTGCCTAGAACTGCACTGGCTCAGATGATAACGATACGTCTTCTCTAGACGCATGTACTTGAGGCAATACTGACAGATCCAGAGCTTGGTCACCTTGCCGTACTCCTCCGGATACGGGCTAAAGTACCACGTGTCGATCTCGAACTTGCCAATCTGCACCCGGTCGATGAACTTGACCTTTGTCAGCGCTTCGTGTTCCTTCTCTAGCGCGGCCGTCGTGGGATCCATCTCGGCGAATGTCTTCTGCACGTGGTTGATCTCGTCATGCTTCCGCTTCTGGTTGCGCGTGATCTTCCGATCGCTGCCGTCTGCGGCGTCCCCGGTGGCCGTGGACCCCTCCGAGCCTCCCGCGCCTCCGCCTGCCACGCCGTCTCCACCGCCGGGCTCTTCTTGCAGGCTCTTGCTGCGCTCCTTTGGCACCCACTCGTCCAGTCTCCGGTTGAATCCGTCATAGTGGACGTAGTACTCGAACTGGGCGGCCGCCTCGTTGATGCGGCGGTGGATGATCTCGGCGGGGTGCCAGCTGCCGTCGCTTCTTTGAACCTGAAATGAGTGAAGTTGAACCTAAGTGATCTGCCTTAAACACGAGGTACGGACGGTTGACACAAACGTTAAAGAGTACTTACACAATGGTCGTCTCTGTAGCTTACACTGAGCGTGGTCCCGACTTTGATGAACGCGTCCTCCTCGTTCTCCTTGTTGCTGTTGCTGCTGATGTTTGCTTCGTTGTTATTCCCGTTGGACGCCGTATTGGGACCCCCCGAGTGCCCTGATTCGCCCTTCTTGGACGCCGGAGGGTCCTTCACCTTCATGACGGGGAGGTCGGGATGGGACTCTGGGGCGCGGCGAGGGAACGTGGCTCACGAGAATCACGCCGAGGCTCAAGAGAGGCTTTGTTATGGTGCGATTTCGTCACTTTACTCAGTTTTCAGTTGTTAAGTTGTTTGGCTTTTGCTCAGCGCGAAGTGTTTGCTGTTCAGAAAAGGGAAAAGGGACGACAAAATACCACAATATTGAAGATTGTGCAAAATTGGAGAAACTCTTTAACTGGAATATCAGCCCCAATGTAATGATGTAATGAAACTCTTGTGATTATAAGTGGTTATTAATTACATCTATAGGTGTCTTATTGGTTTTAAGTTGGTTTTGTTCAAAACATTTTTTATCTACATATATCTACCTATTATGACTTGTGGCATCCCTGAATCTATTTTGCAGCTTAAATAAACTTAAAACGTTCTCACATGCTCACATGTACTTTGAATACAATCTTAATTTATACATAATATTTAATAAAAAGCACAGGAAAGACATTTGTTAGTCTGTATGGTGAATTATAATACACAATTTGTCCTAAATTCAATTTCTAAATAATCGTTTTTCCTCTCCATTGATATGCAAAACTGCTTCTTTGAGCTCCGTGGTCGCCTCAGCAGTGAGCAGTCGTCGATTGTTTGCAACTTTGCGGAGAAGAAGAAGAAAGAACAAGTTGAAGAAAGTCGGTTTGGAAAGTCATCGTTGCTAGCTGTCAGTTACTCAGTTTTGTTCTCGGCCTCGGTCATCATGGACACGACCGCAGTGCAGAAGGGAATCGAGGCCGCAACAAAGGCCATCAAGGAGGACGAGACCAAGCAGGCCACCAAGGACATCCCCGGCGGCCCCGAGGAGAACGACGAGCCCAAGGAGAAGGAGCCGAGGACTGAGGAGGACGCCAAGAAGGAGGCGGACAAGGAGGACAAGGAGGACAAGGAGGACAAGGAGGACAGCAAGGAAGTGGAAGTGGAGAAGGTGGACTTTAAGGTGGTCTACAACAAGAAGAAGTACGACGTCACATTCCCGCTAGACAAGACGCTTGAAGCACTTAAGGTAGGACTGTAATGACATCTATTTAAGGCACTGTCTATAATTATTGTTAATGTTTCAGGTCCACCTTCAGCCGCTGCTCGGTCTCACCCCGTCCATGATGAAGGTGGTTGTGAAGGGCGTGTCCAAGGACGACATGACGCTCCGCCAGCTGGGCGTGGCCAAGAACAGCAAGGTCATGGTGCTGGGATCGCCACTGCAAGACGTGCTCGCCCTGTCTACAAAGCCGTCGGAGAAGCAGCTCAAGGAGATGCAGAGCGACTCGGGCGGCGGGGCGGCGGCGATCAGTCCACCTCGTCCAAGGCCAAGCAGCACGCCAAGGTGCTGGACAAGGGCAAGCCGGACGACATCATGGCAGGCATGAAGGGCGTCAAGGAGTCTCTGCCGCCGGCGCCGCTCTCGGGCATGCTCAACAAGCACGGCGGCAAGGTGCGGCTCACGTTCAAGACGGAGTTGGACCAGCTGTGGCTGGGCACCAAGGAGCGCACCGAGAAGCTGCCCATGAACTCGATTAAGAACGTCGTGTCCGAGCCGATTGAAGGGCATGAGGATTACCACATTCTGGCGCTGCAGCTGGGGCCGACGGAGGCGTCCCGGTACTGGATCTACTGGGTGCCGGCGCAGTACGTGGACGCGATCAAGGACACCGTGTTGGGAAAGTGGCAGTTCTACTGAGCTATTGTGGGTTGCGGAGGCACCCTGTGATAAAAAAGATGCGAGAGACAGTGGTTTTTACGAAGAGATTCATTCAAAGTATAAAGTGCGGGAGAGATGTTGGGATTCTCAAAGTTGCCTTTTATGCAGGAGCAGCAATAAAATGATGAATAATTGATGTTAAAATTAGTTTTATCCTTTTTATATTTACTTTTTCATATTGTATATAGAACTCAAAAGATTAACCTGTGTCTATTCTCGGGTCTCCAACTTTAATAATTGTTCTTTCGCCTTGAATAGTTAGTCTGGTCTTCATGTAGTTTATTATAGATGGACCTTCGCAATAGGTCTGTATAATATTATTATGAGATATATATGTAATAAGGGGGAACAGTAGGACACAAAAAAGAAATTCATTATATAATTTTGAAAGTGGGCGAGTACTAATCTTACAATTAGCCTTTTTTTAAACCGATGTAGGCTTAAATTATATATTAGAGACGACGGTACAATAGTGGGGAAAAATCTCCTAGATCCTTGTAAAATTTAGGTACCTTTATATGCTGCGAACATTTTCCTCTCTTCAGGCCTCTGTGGCTACTACTATAGGTACACAGATTCTTAAACGATTGAAAGTTGGACAGTCTACGACGCACTTATTAATAGAGCTATACGATCATAAACTTACTTTTCCGCTTGTCGATCTTCTTCTCTCAGCTGTAATATGTTATATTTACACTTCCGGGTGGCTATCTTGTTGAAAATTAATATAACCATCATTGCCAATTTTATTCTTCATTTTTGGCTTTTTCATTTGGAGAACAAAGATTCAAACTGGCCTTTTCTTCTATCACAAACTTTATAAACTTAAGCTCTTTGGGAGGAAATTCTGTCTCCAAACTCCATTTTCACCAAAAATCATATTAGAGCTCTCTAGGAATCTCTTTTAAATGAAGATGCAACTGATGGAACTCTTACAATGAATTATTATACTTAAATTATAAAAGTGGTGCAAGGGTGCAATAAACCGTTTCGTGAAAGGTGCTCAACTGAAAGTCGTTTTCAACTTGGATTATTATACTGGTTTACATACATATCTGCGTTGCCAATAGAAATACTCGCTAAAAAGGCATAAATATGTTTAGAAAAAAGAAATCTCACTTTTCACCACCGGCTTGAAATATTTGTGTTTCGTACTGTTTTCGTCTTTTCCAATACCGTTAACTACGATATCGACTGCTTTGGCGGCTCCGACTCTGCTGATCCAGAGTTGTCCCCGTCTAACAGCGGCTGGACTTGCTGCTGAGGAGGCTCGGATTGAGTCACTGGAACCGCCGCGCTGTCCTGCGACGGCATCAGCGGCTGGCTGGGTACTGGTGGCGCCATACTGGAGCTAGGGACACTATCCTGGGACGAGTCATCACCCTCTACGACAGTCAGCCGCTCCTCATCTGGCCCAGGCGAGTCGACGCTGGAACTGCGCTTCGCCTCCGTGACTGGGGCCGGCATTGGAGGGGCCTGCGGCTGCTGCTGTTGCTGAACCTGTGGCATGCCCATGTGCTGATCGTCCATCGGTTGAACCTGCTGTTGCGGCGGCTCGTGCGACAGATGTTGTTGGACTTGAGATGATGATGATGCTTCGGCTGTGGGTTCAGGTTGAGCGACTGTGGCAGCCGGAGGCTCGGGCGCCGCTGTCGTGGCTGGGGGAGCAACCGGGAGTTGTGGCGGCTCGGCGACTGCGGCCAAGGCAGCCTCAACTTGCTGCTGCTGCGTTTCATGCTGGTCTTGCTGATCCCCGTTGTTCTCCCAGGACTTGAGAGCTTCCATGTCGACAGTGGTCCCGCCGCCGATCGCCTTCAGATCGAGAGTGGACGAGGCGCTCGTCGACGCGGTCGTTGTCGGGGCCTGATCGTTGTTCCAGGACGCGCCCGCTCCACCAAGAGCCTTCATGTCGATGGTCGACCCGGCTGAGCTCGTTCCATTACCGGTCGTGAACTCAACCTGCTGCGAGCCGGCTGGCGCGATCGGCTGAGTGATGTTGTTCAGCAGCGCCTGCGCGGTATTGGCAGTGTTTGCCGTGGACGTGCTGGCGTTGGGCGCGGCTGATGTGTCCATGTCCTCGGTCCAGGTGACCTGGGACGCGTCCACGGACGAGTTGTTGGGGTCGTCCTCGTCGTCGTCTTCACCCTCGGTGGGCTCGCCGACGGGTTTGCCGCCGTTGGCCTGCTCTTCGCGCTCTTGATGGACTCGGGTGCGGCGATGGCGCTTCAGGTCGGAGCTGGTCTGGAAACCCTTGGCGCAGAGGACACACTGATGGGGCCGTTCGCCTGAATATTACAATAAAAGTAAGAATTAATAATTCAGTTATCAACTTGTCTATTTTCAAGCATTTTAGGAAGTAGATTTTTAACAGTAATTTCAGTAAACTGAAGTTTGTAAAAATCAACTGAAACTGTCCGAATGCCTGTCCTAATTTAAGTGCTCTCACCTGTATGTGTGTACAAATGCTTCCTGAGATGCGTGCTCTCCTTGAACCGCTTTCCGCACATCTGGCAAGGGTAGCGCCGGTCGCCGCAGTGCACGCGAAGAATGTGAGCCTTGACATCGCTATTCCGCGTAAACAGCTTTAGACAGACCCGGCAAGCGTGCTTGTCGCCAATGTCAAGCGCGTTTAACGCGGGGTTGTCGTAATGCTCCTGTAAAGAATTTCGGGTTAGAAGTGGTTAATGGCAGTGATTACACAGTTTTAAATTACCTGGTACTGATGCGCCTGTAGCATCACCCTTCCCTTGATGGTCTTGTTGCAGTTCTCGCACTGGTAGGGTGTGTTGATGTCATCATCGTCGGGGGCGCACGGGAGGTCATCGACAGACTCTGCCATGATCTGGTTCTCCTTGTTGTTCTGCCGCTTCTTGCCCTTCTTTCCTTTGGTCGGGGAGGGCTCAACCACCTGCTGAGGCGGCTCTGGCGGGTTAGGCTGGGTCGGCAGGGCAGGCGGGTGGGTCGTTGTCGTGTAAACCACTTGGCCATTCTCAGTCGTGTACATGGTCGTCTGCGCCTGAGAGGTCTCGGTAAATATAGTCTCGTTCATGATGGCGGCCAGGGGGTCGGAATTGTCCCCGCCGGCAGTCGACCCCGGGGGCAGTTCCACCTTGTAGCTGACGCCGGTCGTGGGATCCATTGCGAGGTAGGAGCCGCCGCTGGCCTGGGCTACCGTCTCGGTCTTGAGCTGTCCGACTCCATTCATCGAGACCCCGGCCATGGGCACGGGATGGGTGGGAAGCTGGATCTGGGGCATCTTGGAGGACACGCTCGTCTGCGGCTGCTGCTGTTGCATGACGGGCAGTGGCTGGGGCGGGAGTTGGAGCGTGGGCTGGGTCGGGAGTGTGGGCTGAGCGGCGGACATGCGGGGCATCTTGGCGGGCGGAACGGGATGCGTGGGCAAGCTCAATCCACCGGGCGGGTTGGGCTGGGTGGGCAACGGGGGCATGACCAGTTGATGCGGCAGCTTTCGCTTCAGGGGTGAGTCGACGGGGTTCATGAGAGGGGCGCCGAACGCGGTCGGCTTCTCGTTGGTGGTCTCGGCCGTGATGGAGGCGTCAATGTTGAGCGCGTAGACGAGCTTCATGAGCGAGTAGAAGTGATCCTCGCGTGAGACGACGGTGCCCGTGTACACAAAGTAGATGAGCGCCTGTACCAGGACGACCTTCACCTCGGGCATGATGATGGAGATCTCGTCAATGCCGTAGAGCGGCGACGTCTGGAATAGGATCTTGAGGAAGGGCGACGCGGTGGCCAGCAGCAGCTGGTGCGCGCGCACCACGCCATCCTCGCAATAGATGGTGAGATCCACGTAGTCCTGGTGGTCACAGAGGTACTTGGCCTGGTCCAGGAGCTCAATCTGGTGCCCACGGCGGACCAGCTTCTGATACACTTGAGAGTGTAGGTGCTGCACTTGCTGGTGGGCCAAAGGTGGTAGCTGCTGTTGCTGCTGCTGAAGGGCTTCTTGCTGGGCCACCACTTGCGCCGCGGCGGCAGCCATGGCGTCCATGACTGGAACACGAGCTCTTCTTCAGGCAACCACTGCCAATTTAATTGATAACAATAGTCTGCGTAATGAGAACGAACGCAGGAGAAAGGGATGAAATTTCACTTTGCTTCTTCTTCTTCTCCTCTTTTCCCTTCTGTTCTGCTTTATACCTGTGGCAGCAGCGACTCCTCAGGTGCGACAGGCACCGTAAGAAACGGCCAGCCCGCGTCACCGGTAAAACGAACACAGATGACTGACTGGCGGTGGCACTTGGACCCTGGGTTCCCTAGGGGATGCTCCAGCACCGGCTTTGGGATGTCGCCGAGCTTCGGCCACTTGTTTCGTTGGTGTTTTGGGTCTCGTTGTTTTGTGCAGCACTCTTGCAGGCTTGCTTCCTTTTCTTCTTCCTCCTCTTGTTGACCCGCACGCGGCTTGCTTCCGCCTTCGCGGGCGGCCTGATGCGGTGTTTGGAGTGCGGTTCGGATTGCGGGCGGGGGCGCGAGAGATGAACTTTTCTTGGGAAGGATTGGGTCGGCCTCCTTCTTCCTACTCCTCCTCCTCCTCTGCTTCACGGGCTGCTCACACTTTGTTTCTTCTTCAAAGGTAAAGCATGAAGAGGGAGTGAAGAGTGAGGGAGGGTGAGTGGGGGAGAGGGTAAGTCTTGTTCTTGGCCGTCTGCCTCTCACACTCTCTCGTCTCTCCTCTCTGGAAGAAGGAGGGAGAGCAAACGGTCGCACTTGAGGGCAAGCTTTGCTTCTTCCTCTTCTTCCTCTTTGCTGCTCGCTGCACTTTGGCCCTCTTCAGTCTTGAGTGGAGAGAGTGAGCAAGTCACTCTTCACTTTTTATTCTTCTTCTTCTTCCTCTTGTTGAGGCAGCCTCGCTGGAACCGCACCAGGATGGAGCGAGGGAGAGAGATCGAGCACCAGCCAGCCAGCTAGCCAGGACGATCTGCTTGCCAAGCACTCTTTCCTCACTCTCGTTTGCTTGCTCGTCGTCGGCAGAGGAGAGAGATCGCTTGGCAGCGGCGACACCAATATCACCACGCTACAGTCTACACACACAAAGCCTCTCTACGGGAACAACGAGGACAAGGCGGAAGGACGGACGGGCGGACGCACTGCACTGAGGAGTCTTCTGGCGAGGGGACGGACTGCGGGGACTGCCCACGGCCGAGAGGAGCACGAGCTGTAGCACTAGCAGTAGAAGGAGAAGAAATTGTTCGAGTTTGGTTAGCCAGCCCAACGAGGAGCTAGCTGAGTAGCTGCCTGGCTGGCTGGCTGGGGAGGAGGAAGAGGGAGCTGAGAACGACGCTCCTTTTCGGCCTGACTGGCTGCCCGCAGCTCACACGGAGGACACGGAAGAAAGAAAAGAGGGGAAAAGAGAGAGAGAGAGAGAGTGGGCAGCCGCAGCAGCAGGAAGAACAAGCTGAGGAAAGGGGGGAGCAAAGGGACACCACGACAACAATACAAAGACCTCAGTAACATAGAAAGAGACTGAATAGATTTTTTTTAAATGCTGACACTACTAAATAAGAAGGGTTTGCAGGCACTTTTCAAATTTTGAAAGATGATTGCAATTTTCGTTGCAAAGATTTGTAAAATTGCAAGTACACTGTTTTATTATTCTTGGCCAAATATCCTCAGAATTGTGTGGAGCCCTGAGGAACGGCCACGCACACAACTGAGTCTAGCACGCACACTCAGCCCTAGCAGCGGAGCAACTACTCAGTTTGCCTCGTGGCAGGCGCGGCTGGTTAGATTACTCAGCCAACGCAGCCAGGCGAGACGGGAGAAGGTCCAGAAGGATAGGGCGGGCGGCGGCGGCGGCGTCAGCATCTCCGCCTGCTCCAACGCCATATATACTAAGGCCTTTCCTTCCACCCGTCTCAGGCGGGACAGTGGAAAACGAGGGCCCGCATTTAGTCGCCAGCAGGCCGGGAAAAAGTTGCCAGCTGTCTGTAGTTTAAATGCTCAGCTGAGTCCTAAGACTGAGGCTCAAACTGGCGACTATTCTCACCCTTGTCACAGCGAAATTTTTCGGACAACAATGTGGACAAAAAGACCTTATACTACATGACTTTGAGCTGTTCTCTCATTGGATAAAGTGGCAACTTCTTTTTCTCCTTGTGGTGGCAGAAAATGAGCCACAGCAGGTTTCGTGAGTTAAACTCCCATCTATAACCTTGCTTTTAGGGCTGAATAATTTTTGGGATGCACTAGTTTTTCCCGAGACATGTAATTGTACGTTTCCATTCCCCGATAACTCTGTATATTTTATTTTGGAAATAATAACACTACTGGAGCACAAACTCAAAGTCAGGAACTTTTCCTACCAATGCATTTTTTTTCATGGAATGCCTTTAAATTAGAACCTTATTAACTATCCCCATACTTAATAAATGTGTTTCTCATGTTATATGGCAGAGAAAATATGAGACAAAGGAAAAGTTACTGTCTTTGATTTATGAATCCGGTCCAGCACCTGGCATAGCACAAACTCAAAGGCAAAAACACTGTTTCTTAATTGTAAAGCTTCATTTTTTGTTCTGGAAGTATTGTAGAGGATACACATATTCATAACAAATGGCTTTTGACCACCTGAGATACATTTATCTATGAGAAAAATCAATTAAAAGAAAAGTTCCTGTCTTTGAGTTTGTGAATTTGGCTCTTGCCAATCACATTCACAAATTCAAAGAAGGGAAATAGCTTTATTTAGACTTTTGTTATTTTGGTGACAAATGTAGTTGTTATGGTCCCAAACCAAATGCCACTTTTGCATGAGTTGGTTGTTACTTGTCCCCCAAAAGGCCTAATTTTGGTAATTGCAAATTTCGAACTTTCCTCGCTTTGATTTTGTGCTCCTGACTATTTGAAATAATTTTGAAATGCAATGAACACATTGTGGGCAACTTAATTGTAAATCTATTTTTTTTAGAAGTAATGAAGCCACGCTTAACCAATGTCTATATATATACCAATGTCAGGACCACAGGCTAGCCAGTAGGATCGCGATTTGCCTCAGCAATCACTACAAAGGACTGAGCATCGCGATAAGAAAGAGCTTCTTCTTCTACAATTGGATGAGTCTCATGTCGCAAGCTCGAAGGGTTGAAGTTTCATTGTACTGCCGTTGCTTCAATTTCCTCGTAAAGCATAGTTGAAAGAAAGTACTTTGCTATACCAGCTAATATGTAGCATTAGGTACCGTTTTATTATATATAATTATTACAGTAAATTATGTCAAAGAAGATCATTTGTCAAAAGAGTTTAGACCGTTAAGGCGGCAATATTTTAATAATATGGCATCCCATCCAAATGGACTCCGCATGCACTACACAGGCAGAAAATCGCGAGACGAAAGGGAGGAAGAAAGGAGTGAAGAATAAAGCAAAATATTTAAATTGTTATGCGTACATAAAACTATATATATCATTATATTATTTTAAGGGCATACATGTGCTTGTGTTATAATTGTACAGTTTGTACTTGAATTTCGTAAGTATGATGAACCTTTGCATATTAAATAACTAGAACAAAAAACTAAATGTGCTATTTACTTCTTACACCCTCAGTGGGAAAAGCAGGATAATAAACAGATCGCGATAGGGACCCTTACTCTGTTATCCAGGACCCTACGCTTAACTAGTGTAATGCTCCATATGACGGCGTAAGTAATCAGAGTCTTACTCAGGTGTTTTACTTTAATCGACTGGCCTCAATAGACCTGAAACATAATCGGCATATATTTGTCTTGTAGTACAAAATGACATAATATACTAAATGATAATATCATAAGCCTACATGTAACAGTTGCCAGACTTGGGGAATTTTGGATCTTTCGAATTGATTGGGTCCAAAAATTGAGATTTGGCCGAAATAGATTTTAGAAAATATTAATGGATTGGCCAAAAAATATCGAATGTTCCTGACATTTCTCAAAACATCAAGAGAATTTGATATCAGATTTCTGTTCCAAATTAGGCCCCCTGTAAAAAAATTGGCCCGTTTTGACCCCAAATGGTCACATATCTGGCAACCCTGTGCTTAACTATGAAGTGTTTATCTTAACGGGAAACTCATTTCTCTTTATTTGTAACATTTACATACCTGCTTTAATAAATAATCTCTGTTCTCTGTCTTATTCCATATTTGGATTGCCACGGCTGTCCCGTACATTGAAGTGAGCACTGGATGCACATTGTCCGGTGGCGGCCAATCAAATTGAATGCCTGCATGCATTGGCCAATGTGAGTTGAGGAAAAGTGTGATATCGCCTTTGTCGGGAAGATCTCCAAACATTCGATCAGCGTAAATAAAATGACTGAGGTATGGCAGCTGCTGAATGCCTGCAATATATCGTTTGAAATCATGTTACAGGATCACTTTCACTGTTAAACACCCAAAACACTGAGAATAGCCCCAAATACAGAAATGTCTCCTTTCAAAAAACGATATCTTACAGTAATACAGAAGCCGGTTTCCGTTTGCCCGGATTTCGCCGAAATCCGATTTCAATGGTGTTTGAAATCGTTTTTGTGTAGTAATGTTTGATCTCGAAATCGGATTTCGCGAAATCCGGGAGAACGGAAACCAGCTTCAGCATAAAACACATTGTCATTATTTAATGTTCTCATTACAGGCTTTCATGTTTGAATCTTCCTTGAGTCTTGCGCTCACCCGCTGGGGAGAGGAGACTTGCCAGAAGCTGGACAAGAACTACTACAAGTGCTGGAAGGGACTCAAGAAGAACTTTAATGGAAAGAAGTAGAATGCAGGATTGTAATGGATTTATAAAATTATTAATGCACAGTTTATATAAATAGGATAAAATATATGTTACTGTTTGAACTTATATTGAATAAAGTGTTTCTTCCATCATATTTCATAATCATAATGGTCCTCACAGATTTCATAGGAGAACCTCCAGAGTCGAGCTAGTAACAGTTACTGTTTGGATACCCAACAAGACTTAGTTCCCATATTCATTTACCTATTTGGATTCAAGCTTTTCCATAAAGACTTATTGAATTCAATAATGAGGTCAATTATCCATGTCAGGTATAGGCTTTATTTCATCAGTGGAAGTGGAAGTCTATAGACGTAATTACAATAGCACAATAACGGTTACCATATTTTCTTCTCTTTTTGAATACCGCATCCTTCTTGATATATGTTGCACATATTTAACCTTTAGTTTCTTCAGATAATAGACATTTTTTTAGTCACTGGATCGCCTCTGGCCTAATCCCCACTACTGGTATTTAGCGGGTTTCAGTTTATTCCAGAGTACTACCCTTTCGGGTTCATCTACCAGTCCACCTTATGGCTTATCCTCTTTTGTGGACAGTGTCTCCCTTTCACCCCGGAGGTGGGGAAACTCCTGCCCAGAGATAAATAGACATATTTCTGTTTAACATAAGTACACCTTGCCAACTTATTACATTCCACTGATATTTAAGTACTTTAACAAATCCATCATCAATTTACCCATCAGCCTAAATGGCTTGCAAAACCCCTTCCACACCCTTCTCATCCAGGATTCTCTATTCACATCCCCAACCACATCCAGTGTCACATCAACTTCCATTGGCTCCGTAGACCCATTAACAGTCACATCCTGGGCCTGAATCTCCTGCCTCATATGGAGATGGCACTGACACGGATCCTTTTTAAAATCAACATCCTTGTGGTATTGACTGCACACACGGATGTAACCGTCACTTGGCACGGACATCTCAACTGACTCTATGATGCCGTCATGACCTCTTGGTGCCGAGAATGGACCTGGGTTCCAGAGCACAGGCTTCTTCTTGAGTAGTGATATCACGTTCATACTGAACCAGGGTTCCTGGTTGGAATACCCTTCTGCAAGCCCTGCCATGTGGATGTAAATACCTGCTTTATCCAGGAAGAATTTAGCATACTTGATCCTTGCACTGCTTCTTAATGTAATGGTAATAGTCTTGACAAACTCAAGCCTTTTTCCATTTACGGATAGTATCAGCAGACTATATCCAACTTTCTGTCCCATACATCCATTTTCATCAATCTTCCATTTAATCATTGGTATAATGAATGAGTCTTCCTGTCCAATCCTCAGCCAGCTATGCTTCCTATTCATGTGTGTGTACTGGAAGCCCTCCCCTGCTTGTGGCATGAGAATGGACGGCAACCGTCTCTCTCCATTATTTGTGAACCAATGTAGGACATGGTCATACTCCCGATTCAAAGAGTCTTTCTTGTATGTTGTCCACATGCATAAGGGATCCACACTGTGCATATATCCGATATAACAAGGCTCTGTATCGTCAAATGTTCTTCGGCCGTAGACAATCCTCCAGATGTTGAGGCCAGTCTTGATTTCATAGCATTTGAGTCCGGCGACTTTTGGCTTCTCTAGGATACCTGTAAAATACATTTTAAAAATAAAATATACAAAATAATTAATAAATAGTAAAGCAAGAAAGCAATGAACTTTACCAGATGTTTTTTTTTAATATTTTCTAGTGATCCCTTATTGTATATTTTTGGGCACTACCTTTCGGTTCATTCACTAGACCGCCGTGATCGCA
>LR137492.1:0-14297 GCA_900659605.1 Tisbe holothuriae | reverse complement strand
GTAATGCAAGATTCACAACGCAGTCTTTCACGTTCGGTTCACAACGCAGGTTTAAGAAAATCTATATTCGGCGGGTATATATTTATTTCCAGATCGTTACTGCGGCGCCTTCCTCAACTGCATCACCACCGGCATGGTGCACCGTCCCGTCTTTACGGATTCCTTCCGGATCCATGTGGCGTTCAATGACAATGATAATCACAAGAATGGTGTGACCAACATGAACAGAGGATTTTGCTTGGACTATCAGCAGATTCCTTGTTAACAAGTATCATATATATTCAAACATCAAGTGGAAGTAATGTAAATTGTAAAAACAGACAATACCATATTCCATTTGCTATCAATAACATAATGAATTCCCGTCCTTTATTATATCAAAACTTAAGGACAAAATATAATAATAATTTAATTACAAATCGTAGCCTTCTTGCATATTATTTTCGATATTTCGTGTCAATGCACTCATTATTTAGGCATATTTTACGACACTCATAAGCATACAAATGGCCATAACCGGTTTACGTTCTCAGACAGATAATCTCACTTTCAAATCTGTGCATGCCGAGAAAACTGTGAAATATCTTTTAGATCGAATTGATGTTTTCCGCCATTTAAAATGTAAACGATATGAAAAACAATATCCTTGTAATGATGATTCGAATTTACTACTTCTTGAGTGTTGACTCCATTTTTCCCTGACATGCAGAAAATAGCAAGTACCAGAGGGGTATTAATGGCACCATTTTTTATTGCTACATACGGTATAGAACAGTTACTTAAACAGTGCTATACTGTATAATGATTTCGACGATGGCTCAAATTTGCAACTTTTAATGATGGTGTATGCAATTCTGAGATATATTTGCAGTGCCAACATACTCTTACACTCTTCTCCTTTATTTAATGGGTTAATTGTTTTCAACTTTTACACCGTTATAGTATGATGATTACAATGCAGCACGGCATTAGCATCGTTTTACCCAAAGTCCCAAACCAATGTTTCCCAAACCCAAACTCTTAGATACCTCAAAAAAGTAGAAATGCAGTTGCAGCGCAAAATTCTTTGCCCGCTCCTTGTTTTGGTTGTCTTCTTCTTCCTCCTCCTCATCTTTGTTTATATCGGAGTGTTAAACGTTTTATCCAAAATTAGCGTCAGTCGTTTCGTGGAATCTGCCGTGGAAACATTGTTTGGTTTGCGGAAGAAGTCGGTCAGGAAAGGGATTTTGGATACTCATTGTAATTTCATTTCCGTTATTTAGATAATAATTCAGTACTACAGTAGTAAAATATATGACTGTTATAAACTTATAATAGAAGTTTTCCAATGAAAAGGAACTTCTTTATTTTCTGACTAATTTAATGTACAAATTTGATCCAGACATACAGTATTTCCAGAATTTGATTGTTTGTGAATTCCAATGCAAAGAATTGATCCTTTGAAGGGAAATTGTAAATATATTTTATTAATAATTGGAGACGTGAATAATAAAGTAGTATTTTGATACAATTGGATCAATTCCTCTCATGTGTTAACCACTAACATATATTTACATTTAATAGGCACGCCCCTATGTCACATTATATCATTCTGCTGTAACTCTGGAATCTTTTTAATTCGATAAACTGGTTGTACCTCAAGAGTTGAATATTGACATAAAGTTCTTGGTAGCAATGTTAATTTCATTAAAATATTCATATTCATATAAATATAATTCTTATATTTACTCACATACAGTTTACGATTATGATTATGCGGTTATTTTAGGTCTTACAATAAGAAAATTTATCGCATTGCTTTATATTTCTAAGTTACAATAAATGACCCGACAAAGAGGAACACCTGTTGTCATTTCAGCATGATCAAAACAAAATAAGCATGTCAGGATACTAACCCTTTAAATTTAATTGTTAACATAAATATTAAGAGTGGTAGAAGACATGTTATGCCTAGAGAAGCCCTAGAATACAAGTGTACTTTAGTTATGCCAGCTAGCAGAATAACCCACTTCTTCAATACAATCATTACTCATATTAATGCCTATTCTGGCCGACCTCTCAGCCAATAAAACCCTCATTCAAACAGTGAATATGTTCAACATAAAAAGCCCATCCGTGCTATTCGTGATTTCTGTGCTTTTGACATCAGTGAAATGTGATTTGAACAAGATAAAAAATGCAACAGAGAAGAGTTTTGCGGATAAGAGGGCGGGAAAGTTCTTGTCGCTCTTTAATATTGTCACGTTTCAAAATGTGCCGTGTTCAGGGTAAGGATAAGAGATTTCGTACATCAGCATTACTTGTGTCTGACATGTCTATTTGAATTAGTACCTTTAGCTTCTGTTACAGCTTATAATACAAACGTGAACCCAATGAGACTTCGTGAGCCACATGTTAACACTAAATTATTGAAGAAAAAATATTTAAGAACCTTAACCTTAATTGCTTTTTGTCCGGCTTCATTTTACGAATTTGCAAAATGTTACAGTGAGACAGATTATTAGGTTGATTTTTGTTAATCTTAATAATTTGGTGGCCACTAAGGCCGCTCCCAGACTGGCCAGTTTTGCAAAACTGCCGGCATTTTTTACATTTCTGCCGTCCTTTTTTGCGTTTCTGCCGTCCTTTTTTCTATTTCTGCCGGCAGTTTTTCTTTCCTCCCAGCCAGCCAGGCATGCTGAGTGGAGGCAGAAATGCAAAAACAGCGTGCGCAAAAACGCCAGTCTGGGAGCGGCCTAAATGCTTAATTTTGTTCAGCTTGAAACATATTTTTCGTCCTAATTCAATAGTCTTCCTTTACTCTAAAATAATACAAAAATATAAGATTTTACCACTAACTTCCCGGATGTATTTTTATTGAAAATATAAATATGTATCTCAGTTTCATATTTATCGTGGTAGAACATAAAACATTGCAAGCAAGTGTTTTTAACTGTGATTTTATCTTAGCAGCAATTGAATGCACTACTGCACAATAAATTAAGCAACCTGACATTAACTGTTACAGTATTAGAGTGCATTACTATTTTTTGTAATAAATACTATTTTCAGTCCATAAAAATAAGCATTTTATCAGACGAAGAAGATTTTTTGTTGATTACATGGTAAATACGAGCTATCTAAAACTGCGCCCGTTCTGACATAATTAAACAGGAAGTGTATTCGTGTAGTTGCTTAAAACGGTATTTTGTCATCTTAATTTAGAACTGCAATCAACATAATTTAATGTCACAATAAAGTACTCAGAAATAATGATCCAATACCTATATAACTTAGTCAGAAATAATGAGCCAGTATTGCATCACATTTGACTGTAAATTTTGTCGGCAATCCTAAAATAAATCCACTAGGCAATAAATTATACTACTTTATGGGCCAACAGTTCAAAATTAATTGCCATGTTTTGAGTATAAATGGAGGCACCCGAACCCGATCTCTTTAGTGTATCGTTTTCCATTACCCTGTGGCACACACACACCGCCATGGAAAAGTAAGCATAACAAATCAGAGTAGAATCGAAACCTTCTATCTACAGGTTCCCGCCGAGCAAAAAATTTCATAAGACCGCATTTCCGTACTGTGGCGGACATACGCCCAAGTACTGCATGCGGTCTTAAGCTTACTGGGCTGTGGGTTTAAGGCATTTTTCCTTCACTAAAACCACAAATCCACTAAATGAAAGTTTGCTTCTCCATTCTGTGCCTGTAGTACAGCCAAAAAACTGCACGAGTACGGAAATGCTGTATTACAGCATTTTTTTCAAATCCTTTCTCGGCGGGTTTGGCTAATTTTCTGCTGTTGAATTGAGACAAAGTTGTCACTTACAGCCAATCAGAGAATACTTTTTTTTCTGGCTCGGCCGGAATGGGAAACGTAATCTCTTTGTTTTGCGCCACCTTAACCGGTAGATGGTGCTGCAGGTCATGATATATAGTAAATGGCTTTTTACTAGGATCTCTCGACCTACAGCGCCATCTAGTGGTAAAGGTGGCGCGAAACAAAGAAATTACAGTTCTCATTGAACTTTAATCCTGGCCTACTGGCAACTTTCTGCGGGCAGGGACCCCTGTTATTGTACCAAATTGCTAGCACTACTATCCTTACTAAAGAATTTAGATGTATTTAATTTAAAGCAACTTTACACATACAGTATGAACATTTTTTTTCTCTTCATACAATAGCCATCCTATTTTTTCTTGTTTCCCCTGCTTATTGCAGTGACCAAAATTTGTGACTACTCTTTTTTCGTCTTTGAATATTCGAATACTGTCATAAATATTGGTCGTAATGAACTTTGTTTGCTAAGCCGTTTTCAAACAATTCTCTTGTCAGAGGGCGACTCCTGTGTGTGGATATTTAATTAGTGAAACATCCACTCAAAGATGTCGCCCTCTGACGAGAGCAGTGTACGAAAAAAGGCCTAGCAAACAAGTTCATTGAGAGTACCCCCTTTAACATGCCCTTGGAAATACGCACATCATAGAGTTCATGAGCGATTGTCATTGCCAAAATAGTGTTTTATTTGACTTAGAGACAAAAATGTCACTAAAATGTTTTAAAACAGCTTAATAATGCTAATCCTTGAACTGTGTAACAGTTACTGCCCTATAGTTTTGAATGAAGATTAGATCCCGAAGTCGGAAAACTGAAATATAGTTTAGGCAGCAGTATAGAAACGCATACCTTATTGGACGTGGGAGAAACTCTGATCTTATTGTTTAATATCAGGTTATGGATATGATATTGTATAAAAAATTCATTTTTATACGCTGAATACACACAATGTTTGCCTTGACTTAGAAAAAAACATCTTGTTTTAGGAACCTAATCCATTTCCTAATATTGGTGCTACTCTGCCACATTGTGTCCTCCCAATGGACAGGCTGGTCAACTTGCTCCCGATCCTGTGGAGGCGGCTCGCGATACAGAACATGTCGCAGCAGCGGACCAGGTGGAACCAGACCTCAGTACAGAGCTGGCAACACGCCTAGGTACTTGTATAGTCGGCAGTGCTTTGGCTCATCATACATGAGGTGTAACACGCAGTCATGCCCAGCAAAAGTGAGCAACCCATCAGCGATTAAAGGTACGTACGCTGCTTGGCTGTCCAAATGATGAGAAGCAAAAGGTGCCAAACTTGTTTGTTCTAAGTCTGCAAAGAGCTTGAAGCATTTGCTTGAGTTCTTAACCTCTTATGTACTTTTATAGTACCAGTACAGAGCATAAAACATATGGTAAACGAAATTGTTGGCTCTCCTGAAGAATTCCAAGATTGGCTAGAGAACTCTTATCATTTGGACAGCCGAGCTGCAGGCTTCAATAAAAAAGGATGGCTCATCCACCCTCTAGGTTTAAAGAACATTTTAAGGCCTCTGTTGTTAAAAAAAATTAAATGCATTATTTTTGTTCCCCTAATACACATGCGACGTATAGGTATTACATAAAGTCACTCTAGGTAGCATAAAGTCACTCTAGGTAGTTTGTAGATATTTAGTATTACACTGTTTCTTTGTCTTCACAGGCGGAATTACATTCTATGGATACAGCCCAAAAGTGACTGTTATTGATTCTACAGCGTCCAAGATGTATAAGAGCTGTATAAGCAAGGTTTCCAGCACTGCTAAGGGTACAACTCAATCTAAAGAGGCTATGAAGTGCAAACAGACCGCAATGAAAGGAGGAGGAGGAGGTGCCTCGTAAGTTCCAACAAGGATTTAAAGAGAGAGAATCACTGAAATTCCGTTCAGTGTCATATCATGAATAGCAGATATGTTTCGAGTTAATTAGGTTTGTGATATCTTCGTTTTGGCCATTTTAATCTTTAGATGTTTCTAGGGGTCGAGCTAGTACTGGAACTGAGTCTGCAGCTAAGAAATATGTTGCAGCAGCTAGATACGAAAATGGATAGTAACCCAGCCTAGAATGTTAAGTGTATATTCACCACAATCAAAAGTGTTCCCAGTGTTCCCGTTAGTCATTCAAAAATTTAATGGCCTTAGATTGAATTGTCCGACGGGGAATTGAATCCACGACCGATCAGTGTCATGTGCCCAAGCCCGGCGCTCTACCTTCTCAAAATTAAAGGTTAAATTTCAGGTCCCGAATGGGGTGCAGTAACATCCCTGCTTTCCTATCTAAAGTCACGGCAGGCTTGGATGCTTCCAAGCTGGATTTCTTAGCTGTTGCTGGCAGTCTCAGTCAAAATGGAATTGAAAACAGCTTATTTCAATTTACTTGTGATCTTGGAAAGAGAGTGCAAATTGGAACGGTAAGGGTTACTTTACTCTACAGCCTTCATATAAAGCAAAAAACATGTTAGGCATATAAACGAGGCAAAGTTAATTTACTTTCTTGAGATCTCTGCTCCAGAGAGTAACATAGCAAAATATGAGTACCAACGCATATACCTTGTCTTACTTCTAGACCACTTACAATCTCCCTGATCAAGTCTCCAATATTCATCCTGAGCCGGTTCACAGCTCAGACTTGAATGAACAGATTATTCGAACTTCTTCAGATGTTAAGGAGACCAAGAGTCATGAGCTGTCTGGAAGTGGTGCTTTTGGAGCCTTCTCATTTAGTGCTTCTTATTCATATAAGAATATGAGACAAACAATGAAAACATTTACCGGGTAGTTATATACATTCAGGTATGTCTCTTAAAGTATACTTTACTGTAATTGTGTTTCCTAGACTGTTTGTAAACTATAAATATATTGCTGCTTCATTTGTTGTATCCTTGGAACATTTACCCATTGATGAGCCTACAGCAACATCAAGTGCAGCAAAGTACATCAATGACCAGCTTAGAGGCAAAAGTTATACACAAGCTGCCAGGTCATATCAGAGCTTTGTTGAAGTGTATGGTACACATACATCCCACAGGGCGCTCTTAGGTGGTGTAGTGCATGGGCAAGTAAGGGTTGAGAGCCGCTATGTGTCAACAAAGACAGAGTATGAAATTAAAAGACAGGCTAAGCTTGCATTTGCAAAGAAGCTCTCTGTCATGGGGGTGTCTACAAACACTGGAATCCAAGAGGATACATCATTTTCACAAGATTCTAGCCTAACTGTCAAGTAAATATATCGATTTAAATATTACTCCTGCTTCAATTATATGACATAACCTTTTTAGCTGCTTTGGTGGATCTGCTTCAAATCTTTGCACTAGCTTAGACATTTCAAAGTGGCTCCCTACTGTGGAAAGTAATCCACATATGCTCTCAGCAGAAGCGCAGCCTATATCGGACTATATCAGTAGTGATGACGTTGCTTCCAGTGGATTGGAAATTGCCATATGCAGGCATATTATGTTGGCCTATCTTACTGACTTGCATGATAGGATTAACAACATTAATGGTTTGCAGGTAAGGATTCTTGGCAAAAAATGGGGCAGACATTCTACTTCATTACTTGCCCTACAGGTATTCAGTCCTTCTTTGCAAACCACCTACCACAACTTACGAAATGAAGCCCAAGGCCACAGAAACGTTCTCCTCTCCCTGTCCTCAGCAAGTCAACATAGCTCTAGATGCAACCAAGTCCGGGATATTTTTGCTAAGAAAGCTGAAGCTCTTATGGACAATGTTAGCGAACATGGTCCAAGATCTGTTAGCTTAGCCATCGTACGTCATGATGCAATAATGGATTCTACATGTCCTGCAGATAACGGCATCACAAGGCAAGATGTTATATTTACACATTATATTTACTGAGGTCCCTCTATTCACAAAATTACTGTACACACATTTAGCTGTTGAATGGGCCCTCTAAAAAGCCCCTCTTAGCCAATCAGAGCTCGCTTCCTCAGACCAAGGGTATGTAAGGGGAGGTTTGATTGATCAAAAAATATCCGTTTCCCACTTTTCCCTCTCTTGCTTAGCTTTGCCAGTCTGCAGAGCAAAAGTCTCATAACTTCTCATCATCACAAGGCCTCAGCTTTCTGGCAGCTCTTGCTGAAGCTGTGATCGAGGAAACATATTGTCTCTTATAATAACCTGGCCTCAGACTGAGCAAAACTACCTCAGTTCTAAGTGCTGAGCCACATCCAAACTGGCCACTAATTTTCCGTCCATACATCCCCTATTTACATGTATACACACTCTTTGTCCAACCTGAGAGGGTTGCGCGAAAAGACCTCTACTTATACAGGTCTTGCTTGGTAGTCAGAAGGAATTACTGCAATATACTTATTAAGCAATGAAACCAGACTATATTTACATTATAATCATAGGATCCAAAGTACATTCAGCAGCAGCCACCGTGATAGGCAATGGTCAATTACATGTTCCAACTCTCCGTTTAAACTGGTTTTCCCATCTTCTTGCTCTTCGACCACTAACTATGTTAATAGTTACCAGCAAGATTTTACATATGAATGTCCATATAATGGTGTCATGAATGGTAAGTAGTAAAATACTCTAGATACGTATTTTAGTAAATAGCCCTTTTTCCAGGGAGAGAATGCGTCGAAATTGTTTCTGAAAAAAATATAAAGAGTTTTTTATTCCTATTCTGTGACTCTGTTTACTTTTGTGCTTTTGACAAAAAAATCATATTCTAATAATTTTGTAACGTTGTTCCCTCTTTTGAGGAGTACTGTACAGGGTGTCCCAGAATAATTGTTTTAAAGTAAATACTTATATATCAGCTCCTTTGAGGCCTGGAACAAACCTGCTTACCTTTTCTAAGAGAAGGAGAGTTACATTTTTTTCTTTCAAAAATTCATAACTGATAGGTTGAGTTATATTGGTTTAGCATTCTGTCAAAGTAAGAGCATGGTTTTGGAGAAAGTATGATTTTGGACAGTTTTGTTTAATATTAGAATGACTGTAAAAATTGGATGAACCACTTAAACACCAATCTTATAATGATAAAACAAAATAAAATTTATAAATTTTAAGATATTAGCAGCTAATACAGTGTGTATTGTTATTTTATATATCCAGGTATCTACTCCGTGCACTCCAACAACGAGGAAGATCGCCGTTTCAAGTTCCACTGCTGCAGACTTGCTTCCCCTTGTACAACATCCTGTAAATGGACCACATCGTATACTGAATTCGAAAGATCTGTGTACTTCACGGTGCCGGCTGGATACTACCTGTCTGGAGTAATTTCCGATGTAAGAATCACATGTTTGTCTCCACTTTGTAACTCAAGTAGGAGGAGGATGGAACCTAATGATAAACCCAAACAGCAACATGAGGCCTATTTTATCACTTTTCATGACAGTAATTAAATTGACTTAATAGCCGTCATATTTCCAAAACAGTTTGAGACATTTAAAAATGAATTTCACAAAACTCTTCAGCTTAACAAATTGACACAGATCATGTGTTATAAACTTTTCTGTACAAGGGTAACAGCAATATGGTGCCTACAGGGAATGAGTGATTTTTGAGTCCTTCCAAGTCTTTAAGATTGATGAAGCAATGAAAGTTCAAAAAAGAAACTTGTACATACCAACATTTCCAAAATATTATTTTAATGGCAAATTTGTAACTAGGTTGCTCAAGACATAGTTTCCTGTGCAACCTTTTTTTGTTAAGGTTCCATTTTTCTACTATGTTTTGATATTGCACTGTAGACTTTCTGCATTGTAGGCTTACCGGAAGAAGATATCCAAGAACATCTTTGGCCTAGGAAAGAAACGATACAGCACCGACCGCCGTTGGAGATTCAAGTATTGCACTGTTACAAAGTGCTAAAGAGGGAAAGAAACTACAGGACAACATTATTACTTAATAACAAAATCAAAACCAAGTGTGTAAACTATGGAAACAAAGTTGGGATTGCTTTGTTGATATTTTACATTCTGGAGAACGTGTGCACGTTATAATCTTAATGCATTGGTAATAAAAAAAATTGCATACTAAACGATGGCTGTCTCTCTGTTTAATTTTTGTCATGTACACATACTAGACCTACCGTCTTGAATTCCCAGTTTTCCGAAAGATACTCAGAATCTACTTTCCTTGCTAAGGCTGCTCCTACACCAGGACGAACGGGGGGCATTTTTCCGGAAAACTGCAAGAAAACTGCCGGAAAACTGCCGGAAAACTACCAGAAAACTTCTTCTTTCCTTCCTCCCTTTTTTGCACACACGGCCCAGCTTGCTGGAGAAGGGAGGAAAACTGCTGGGAAACTGCAGGAAAACTGCAGGAAAACTGCAAGAAAACTACCAGAAAACTTCTTGAGAGAGGAAGTTTTCTGGTAGTTTTCCTGCATTTTTCCTCCCAATCGTCCTGGTGTAGGAGAGGCCTTAGACCGGCAAATTTGCTCAAATCTGATCCATTATATGTAGCTAAATCGCATTGGATCACGAGCTTAAAATCCTAGCTTGGCCTGAAGCGCCCAAAAATGCCCTAAAAAGGGTCAAAATTTTGGGAGAGGGGTGTTTTTTCACAGTCTTCTCCCCCACTATGACTTACAATAATTTCTTTACTTACTGTATTCCAAATTTTCTAAAAACTGAACTTGAAAAGGATCTGTTTCTCTGTGCACGACTTTTAAATGTAAACCCATGGTTTGAAG
The DNA here is from genome assembly GCA_900659605.1 of Tisbe holothuriae. NCBI lineage: Eukaryota > Metazoa > Arthropoda > Copepoda > Harpacticoida > Tisbidae > Tisbe > Tisbe holothuriae. The sequence continues at coordinate 3,761 of LR137492.1, read as the reverse complement.
ATCAAACAGGATTACATGCTTCTGAAGGTCGGCACTGGAGCTTTTGTAAGTAGCAGCGCAATAAAAATCAGGTCCGCGCGTGGGATCCAAAATATCGACTCGGATGGTATAATCAAGACAGCAGTTTTTAGCGGTGTGTAGAACTAGATAAAATAGAGACAGAAATACTGATCATTGATATAGGGCTGTGTAAAGAGATCGAAAGTATACGAGTAAAAAACCCCATCGCTTTTAAGCTATTCTTTGCTGTTTGGGCTAGTATCCTCTTTAGAATGAGTCATGTACTTTTTCAGGGATTTTGGCTGGGATCAAGCCCTATATAAGTAATATTGACCTGGGCTGCAATGTTGCTTCGTTTTCCAAGCTTGTAATGAATTACAAAATGAGATGTAATACCAGCTGCAACAGCACGTTTTTATGTTATATATTGTCTGAAATTACTGTGGACATTCAGACACGTGTAGAAAGTAAGAGAGATAATTGTTTGTGACTTTCTTTGATATTTATTCAGGGTCTATGTCGTCCCTGTGACAGAGAGTCAAGGGATGTAACCAGATCACATCACTCCTTCTGTGGAGGTTTGAATATGTCCGAATAGTTAACTGCTAAGATATTAATTAATTAATGGTTGCTTAAACCATTAAAATTGTTGCACAATTCGTAGATTATGCACTTCATTTTTATAGCTGTCACCTTAAGTCAATGATAAATATTGTTTATTTTTGATTGAGAATCTTGCGAATTCTACATAAATATTATCCTAGTCCCTGTGATCATCCTCAAAAAATTGATCACAAGAAGGTAAGTTAACTCAGTCAGAGTATATTACCCTATCTACACAGGCGCTCAGCTTTACATTCAAATCAACATGTTTGGGGGCGGAGAAAATCGTGACCCACTCAGCACAGTTTTGATTACTACTGGGCTGAGTGGGTCACGATTTGCTGCTCCCTCTTGCGGCCATATATTAAGGTTGGAAGGGCAAAATGTAGATAAGGTAATAAAGAATGAGCCAGGCCTGGCTAGCCTAAATGTACGACTCTTTTCTACAGAGGTTACTAGTTTTGGCTTGTTTTTGGGAAAAGAGAGCCAAATATACAAATGCAAAAAGACAATTCCTGCACATGTGTATAAAACTATATATTCCCACTATTACACTTCATGCATGCACTCCTCTTTAAAATGAAATTTACGAATGGGCATTTAATGTAATTTAACTCATTCGCACTTGGCTTTCTATCTTTACTGACCTATGCCCTTCAATTCCACAAGTCTATTAAAATTATATAGTAAGAATTGATTTGCGCCTGATGTCCCCTTTTCCCTGAAAATGAAGATACACTAAAATTAATGCAGTATATATAACTTTCGTACCGCATACTTCTTATTACCTGTTTGTTACATATGGCTGCAGCCTGTCAAACCTAGTATCTGTATAATGTTAGTGTTAAAAATTGCGTGTAGCTTTTTACTCTCTTTTCTTAATCGTGTACCTCTTATTTGCTCCATTCTTGTTCTAAAACTCAACAGTCGCTTCCAAATCCTTTGGTCTTGGATATGCTCAATGTAGGGAACAATCTCATTCTTGAACTTGTGCAATAATGGACTTCTGTGCTTATCATTGAGCCACATGTTGGATATTGGACCATTTAGTAGCTTGGAAAATTTTTGAAGCATAGTATAATTAGCGCAACTCCCTTGGATATAACAATCCAAATCAACATGGTTCAAGATTATCCTTGGAAAATTCCATCTGTCATATACTTGATTTGTGCACAATGTGATTGTGGGATAAGGCACTTCATTAACTGGTGTGGCATCATAATCTACATATATTATAAATGGATCATCAGCATATTGTTGGAAGGTGGAGCCCACAATCCATAGTCCAATAGAAAGGCATAGGGCAAAGGCCAGCAGCCAGTAGACTCGGCTAAATAAAGACTTCAGTATGGTGAGATAGACAAGGCCATGAAGAGAAGTAGCCTGACAATAGTCCATGGCTGTGCCTTTTGTAGTTTTAGAGGAGTAATAATTCTGATATGGTTCATATGACTGGTTCACTAGGAGAAAAATACAAAATATAAGCCAAAAGAAAAGTTCAAAAAAGACATAAAGAGAAAATCCATTAAACAGTCCAATTGATCCACCTACAAATTAAATAATGTTAGACCTATGATGGGAACTTAGTACAGATAGATAGGAAACATGGCTTGACACCTAGTATTAAGGCTTGAAGCCGCTATTTTATGACAGGGCGGGTCCTTTTGCTGTTATCGAGGTTTCGGGATTTTTTTTCATGCCGGTTCCGCCGTTACATCAAAATTCTAAAATGGCCGTGCCCTTGGACCCTCCCTCTTACCTTTTTGAAAATGCTTCACTATATTGCTTTATATTTCCTATCTATCTGTACTAAGTCCCCATCATAGTGTTAGACATAATTGTATATAGCAAGTAAAGTAATTCATTTTAGTCACCTATTAAACCAATTTTGTCCATCATAGATGTTTTCATTTCTGCAGAGGCTCGAATAGCTTCAATTTTTGACATTTTGATAAATATGATTGAAAGATCAGAAGCCATCTTTTTATGGCATAATTTGGTCCTGGTGGCAAAATCTTCTAAATACCCTTGGCGAAATGATTGCTCCTGGATAAAGGACTTTAACAACTCTGAAATAGGTATCAAAATATCAAAAATATATACTGCATACTTACTCATTAAGTAGTAGTCTATAAAGTTTTAAAATCCTGTACATCACAAACACACATAAAAGTCCCGTGTCAATCCATATTTACATGTCATTAAATAATATTTGTGAAATATTTGTAAAGATTACCTGGTTCCTGTAGACTTTGGTAATAGTTTTGATCTTTGCATTCCACTTCAGCATTTATTTGGATGGTGTCTCTATTTACAAAATACCGATGGCTTTCACAGTCTTCTGGGCAGTCACACTGTGGCTCAAAGTATGTAAGGTTCTCTTTAAACTGTAATGCCTGTGGGTTTCAATGATTGCATCTATTAGTAAGATGACCGTACATGTAGGTTGTTCCGGGAAAAAATGATTTGCATGTTTAAAAAATGAGACCCGTCCGAACACGCACGCACAAACATATTGACCGAGAGCAAATCTTACAGCATGTTGAGGGGGGTATTTTTTCTCTTCTGGGCTTGCTTCATTTTTCCGGAAATATTTTCAGCATAGATGCTTGTCTGGCAACCCCCTTAGTCACAAATGATTTCCAACTTAATTAATCTTTATCTATACACTTTTAAACTAATCTAGCCTTTCCATCATATTGAATTTGCAGTGCAATTCATATACATAGTAAATAACAATACTTGAGTGAAATACTTGGCGGAATTGGTAGCGTGAAAACCCTCTATGTAGTGGGGCCGGGTTCAAATACCGGCCCCGGCAGAGGTATTTTTCAATTGTGCCAAATGATGTGGCACCCAATCTAATTCATACATGTGGTAAAGCTAATATTAGCAAGCGCAGTGAGCCCCTTTTGGACCTGACCTTTTTGTGGCGTGATATTGAATTGAACTGGAAAAAGTAGTGCCCTAAAAATAGGAATGTATTGCAATTGATAGTAAAATCTGTCGTTCCCTGATGGTCCTCATTTCGAGACTTCAAAAAATTATTATACTCTTTTTATAGTCTACATGAATGCACAATTTACCTCTTTTCCAGAGCATACTGCATAGTCTACCCCAGAAAATATCTTTAGATCCCAGGGTGCACAGCCAAACTT